>JARDXD010001900.1:0-35097 GCA_029218145.1 Aphanocladium album
CCCCATAACCATAACCACCCATGGCCCATGGCCCCCCCTCAAGTACGCACTATAGCCGAGCGCCGCATTTTGAGACAGCACGCTGTGATGTGTTGAGCCACTGATTAGAGGGCCTGTTACGGGCGCGCTAACACTGGCCTCGATTGTGATTTCAGCGCTGGACTCTTGGAGTTGGTAGGCCAGCACCCAGGTAGGCTACGCTCCTTGCAGGCGAGGTTGGCAAGTACCTCCAATCAAGTCCCAAAACTCTACCGAGTACCTACCTAGTAAACATCTGTGCGTGCATTGACGAACTGTATTAAAAAAGACACGAGACATGAGAAATCGAGTGTCAACATGTTCTGCTGGCAAATCTCAGCTTTGCCTCTCCAGGAAGCGTAGGACACTGCTGTTGAGGTCATCCCTGCCAGCAGTGGCGTTGTTTGGTGACCTCATCACATGTTTCAAGGCGTTGGCCGTTATTACACTGCATCGAACAAGGCAGACTGTCGCAGTACCTTGGCCGATTGTCTTGCTTCTGCGCTTTCGATTTCTAAGCTTTGCAGATGCAGACGATGGCCATTTCCCCAGCCACAGTTTAACTGAACTTGCAACAACCTTGAACAGGCGACCAACTTGGACGTGCAAATGTACCTACCTAGGTACAGGGCTACCTACCTACGTTATTACGTTCACTCACTCTATGAACCAACGATGTGTACTTCATCCGAAATAGGCGTAAACCTCTGTATGTAACAGGCCCACAGATGCGTGACCATTGTGCGGCTTGTAGCATCGCCACCTTGAACTGATACTTGCTCTGCTCTACATGCCTTTGTCAATTTGCACCTTTAAAACAATGCATTCTTGCCGCTCTATTCACGTCACTGTGCTGCCTAACATTTCACGTAGCCGCTAGCGCAACACTCCGCACAACGTCACTTGGCCCCTCCACGCTCTGCTGTCCCTACCCCACTGCTTGGAGCTCAACACCAAACGCAGGCAACTTTGTCTACCCTCTTCACACAACACCACCCGCCACTAAAGAGACAAATACACATCACAATGCCGTCCGATCTGGATCAGCTGCTCGACATGGGCTTCGACAAGACCCGTGCCGAAATCGCCGTCAAGAAATCCGGAGGCCGTATGCTTACCCGCCCACCGCTGGCCGATGCCACATCTATCTGATACAGGAAGCTAACACGAAACGCAATGCAGTCCAGGGCGCCCTGCAATGGCTCGAAGACAACCAGGACAAGTCTATCGAAGACATCCAGGCTGAGGCCGCGGCCAAGGCGGCGGATGATGCGGAGGACGAAGACGACACCAAGGCTCAGATTGCAGAGCTCGAGACGGGTACCGCAAAGTCGTTAGTCTGCAACGAGTGCGGCAAGAAGTTCAGAACGCCTGACCTGGCCAGCTTCCACGCCAGCAAGACGTGAGTCGACCGACAGCAAGCTAGTTGCAGCCTGGTGGCAGGCTCGTACTAATTCGAATCGTGCAGCGAGCATACCGACTTTTCCGAATCCACAGAAGAGATTGCCCCTCTCACCGAGGACGAGAAAAAGGTTAGGCTGGAGGAGCTACGAGAGCGTTTGGTGGCCAAGCGCGCGAAGCAGAGCGTCCAGGACAAGGAGGACCAGAAGCGCAATGAGGTGAGGAATCCAACGCCGGACACCCGGAGCGAACACAGGCTAACCTAACTGCTAGCAAATTCGCCAAAAGTCGACAAAGGAATCACAAGAAGCCAAGGAAGAACTGCAACGCAAGGAGCAGATCAAGGAAGCCGCCCGCAAGCGTCAAGAGAAGCTCGACGATGCCGAGGCCAAGAAGCGCATCAAGCTCAAGATTGAAGCCGACAAGGCCGAGCGCAAGCGCAAGGCGGAAGAGGCCAAGGCAGCACGCGAGGGCAGAGCACCAGAAGTCGCTGCCGCCGAGCCTGCCGCCGCTGCTGCGCCGCCCAAGCCCAAGGCCAACGCCAACGAGGCGCGCCTGCGACTCCAAACTCCCAACGGAAACATCATGAAGACCTTGCCGGCCGAGACGACACTGTTTGAGCTGGCCCAGGCCGTGGAGAGTGAGACCGGGACGACAGTCACCAGCTTCTCGACTACGTTCCCTCGCCAGACCTTCCAGGGCGATATCGACATGTCCAAGACGCTCAAGGAGGCTGGCCTCGTTCCCAATGCGGCTTTGATTGTGAAATAGATTCCTGTATTTGACAGATAGCATTTCATGTTTGTCTTCTTTTTTTAGCAAGCATGTGGTAGGCGTTGAGAGAATAGATCTAAGGGGAGTTGTTAGACATGTGCTTTATCTCAAGGATAGCATCGTGGCAGGCGTCATAGGTCAGGGTGACATAAGCGCAGGGCAGAGAAAAGTTGACATTGCAAAGCGACACGGTTCGATATAAAAATTCCCGTGTTAGAAACAAGGTAGAGGAAATGACAGATTTTACGATGCCGCAAGAAAAAAATCCCTGGCTCATATCACACATCCGATCACATCACAAAGGGACAGCCAGATAATTTTTATCTTCGCTTTTTTTGTCAAACAGAACCAATTTCTGTTTTTTTTGTTCTAACCCCGCGCGTAATAACTCCAGTAAAACACGTTTCTTTCAGAAGCATTTCATCGCATTATCGTATGGATAGAAAGCTACTCTGCCCAGGCCCGTAGGATATAGCGTGCCCTTTCCCGTGTCCTGTATGATCGATTCGAAATGTATGTTTTGTCGTTGTGTAAAACACCCCCCGAAGCCATGCAGTGGAAAAGTACAAAAGGAAGTCAAAGGAAACAGTTCGTCGTAGGCTTTTTGATTTGCTAGGTTTTGATTCTTTAATCGAAGAGACCGAAACCCATATCCTCGTCGGACTCCTCCTTCTCTGTAATTGATCTTCGTTAGCATTCCGGACTGATTCTACCCTTGGCAGCGGTAGATTCCAAGACTTACCCTCCTCCTTGGCCTCCTCGGCGGGGGCGTCGGCGGCACCACCAGCGGCGGCGGCACCGGCACCGCCGGCGGCAGGGGCAGCACCACCGCCGGAGCCGACGTTGGTGAGCAGGTCCTTGACGTCCTTGCCCTCAAGAGCCTGTGCGTAAACCAGTTAGCGTTCGTCCATTGTTTGTGCCTCGCTCGAGTTTTGGGGCGTGCGCGTTTCGATGCGCGAACCGCGGGGTATTCGAAAGAGTCGTACCTTGGCGAAGATGGAGGTCCAGATGGGCTCAACCTCGACGTCGGCGGCCTTGATCAGAGCCTGGAGCTTGTCGGCCTGGAAACGAGTTAGTATTGGTGGTGTTGGTTTGGCGGAGACTGAAGCTGGCTGGGCTTTGTCGTCGGTATTTTCCAAGTCGCATATAAATCGGGAGAAGATTTGGTAATGACTCGGCAAAAATGCGTAAATCGACCGGAACGAGGCGTAGAACGAAAATCGCTGTCGTATATTGTCGCTTTATGAAATCGTAAACGTCTTTGCGATTTGGTGCCATCCCGATTTCTCCCAATTCAATGCCGACTTTGAAAAATTGCCGAAACCGAACGAGTCCAAAAAAAAGACACAGCTGCTGAGTTCATGTCAAAAACATACGGTGATCTCAATGCCATCGTCGGCAAGGATGAGGGCCGCGTAGGAAGAAGCGAGCTCGGCAGTAGACATTGTGACGAGTGGTTGTGATGTTGTGTGGTTGAACGTGGGAAAGGAAATGTTTCTACGTTCAAAGGCGCAAATGCGTTGGTGGGTTGGAAAGGTCGTGAGTGGCTCCTCTCGCCTGTAAGCGGGCTAGGGCCACAGAAAATTCACTAGGCACACGGCGAAATTCCCACCGGAAGGGCTTCAAGACCTAAAAGTGGACGGGGCAAGAATAGTTTTTCCGCGTGCCGGAGCGGGAAGCAGAGAACTGTGGCACAGCGACGACTGGTGTGGCTTTGCCGTGGCTTTGCCGTAGCTCATCTCCACCCGGAAGCAGAGTCTCCATATTTCGGTGAGTGAATACGTTTGATTGGTCGGTAAGGGTACAGCCAATCAGCACTGCCAGCCAAACCAAGACTGGAGCTAAGGGAATCCACTGCTGCGCTGCTCATGGATGCTTGCAGCACCGAGACCCGTCCGCCGTCCAAAGCCGCCTGGACAGCAACAGTCGAGCCCGCTAGGCTGGGTGGCTGGAAAGCTGGCTGGTTGGTTGGGATGGCCTAGCGCTGCCTCCGCTCCACTGCCTGCAAGGCCCTCCCCCCCGCTGTAGCAGCAACCAGCTCCTGGCACTGCGACCTCGAGTTGCATCATCTTGCTGCTTGCGACTCATACAAGAAAAAAAAAATGGCGACGTTGCAGCATGGTGGTTCCTCAATCAACCATTGACGCTTAGGCGCATATGTACATCTCGGCAGGACACGCCCGATTTGAATCGAAAACTGTTGACCGTTTCTCCTGCAACACCCTGGGCAGCCCGACCCGAACTAGAAGTCCACGACTGTCGCGCTATAAGAGTGCTGCGAAGCTTACCTCCACCACCACCACTGCTTGCCCCTCCGCCGCCCGCCATCCCCAAGCAACCAACTATCTTACCCCACGCCACCCTCCTCGGAAACGCTGGGAACCTTTTCCAGATCCTTCTTTCAACATCATCCCATCGTATAGCCTTTCTCCCCCACGAAGCCAAATCGTTTCTTTCCTTGTTGTTACCTGTCGACGATTGGGTCTCAGCAGTTTATGCATATCAGCCCAAGCTCATAGTTGCCCGCATCAGCCCAAGCAGCTACCATCTCTTTTTTTGGACAGTCACAAAAAAATGGAAACCCCCGCGGTACCGATGCCGCGCGATGCCCGCGAGCTCGCCGTCCTCCAGCACCTCGTCGAGATTCGCGACAAGCTCCTGCTGCTCAAGCAGGACAGAACCACATATATCCGCAGCCAGGATATCCTGCCGCTCTACGATCAGACCATTGCGCAAGTCAAGGAACTCAACGCCATCCGCGCAGAGACCGGCGCAACCGACGAGAACAGAGGTACGCGAGAGCGCCGCTCGCCCTTGAAGACGCCCGCACACTAACTTGCGATTTTACAGTGGACAAGGTGCTCGAAGGCTGTTTCCAGCTCCTGTCGCTCTTTTACCTCACCATCGGCCGCAACGACGAAGCCCCCGCTACCTATGCGCTTACGTCAACGATCAAGCGACTGCTCGACCATCTCATCGAGGCCAATCTCTACTCGGCCAAGGACCTCGAGAGCATCAAGGCGACGCTGGAGCAGCTTTCTACCAACATCAACCGCTCTGGCAACGATCACACCCCCGGTCCGCAGCACTCGCCCTACCTGCTGGAGCTGTTGTCGAAGCGTGTCGAGCGATGCACTGCGACGTTGGCCAAGCTGCAGAAGCGCCTCAGCGCCCTGGATGAGGCTTCACTTCCCACCTACGAAAAGCTGATTTCTATCTTGCGCTCCATTTCCTATGCTAATACCAGATCCAAGGTGAGACCACGTGCTCGAGCAGGACTTGACATAGGTACAGCTGCTGACCCGGCGCATAGTTCTCCTCGACCGAAGTTCAGAAACTGCAGAAGCAGCTGTACGAGATTGGCGAAAAGAACAATGGAGGCAAATTTATTGTGCCAGGCTCAGAATCACCCGGGGCCGCCACTATGCAGGAGGTGTACGACAAGTGCTCGCGCTGGTCCGAGATTGTGCTAGAACGGCATGTTTCTCTCTCTTACCGATGATTCATCGCCTGCTAACACACATACAGAAAGGGAGATGTTCCTGAGCCGTTCCGCGAGACATACCGCGCGCTACTTGGTATCCGAAACGAGCTGGAGAAGCTCTCTCTCACGCAAGCATGGTCGCTCCGCGAAACAGATTTGTACGACTTCCAGCGCAAACTCGACAAGATTGACGAAAGCCGAGAGAACGGCAACTTTTTCGATGACAAGAGCCGCCCAGCCGACTTGTGGACTCAGAGAACGATGCTGTACCTGATCCGAAGGAGCTACGCTTATATTTACTCCTTCATCCTGTCCTCAGAGCCGGTCTCTGAGGCACTTCTGCCCGTCTACAACCAGCTGCAAACGCTAAAGCGCTGTCTTCTCGAAGTCAAGAACAATGGCGGCGTATCGTCTGTTCGTGAATTGTATCCTTATAGCATGAAGGTATGTCGCATTTCCTTTGGGCCCCAGGAGTGGCATCGACTAACAGCTGGCAGCTCGCGTCGTTGGATAATATGCGTGTGGATGGCAAATTCGTCATTAACGGAGATATTCCCGAGGGACAAAGCAGTGTTTCGGAGCTGCTTGCCGAGTGCTTCGACCTAAACTACGATCTGCGCGTGGCTGCCGACGCGGACAGCGTCCCTCCCGCGGAGTGAAATGACGTTTTACTGGGCTGAGCGATGTCTTGTTTTTCTCTTAATTATTCCTGCTGTTGATTTTCACGTTTCCTGCCGGATGCCGGTTTCTGCTCATACCAAGCAGAGCTTTCCTTTTTTTTTTACCTCTGTTACTGGAAGCATTACTTTATTTTGGACACCTGAATGGATGTAACTAGGGCACGGAGGTTGTTTAAAGACTTGGGAGGCTATCCAGCAATGGGAGTACGACGAAGCCAGCTGTGCTGGACGTGTACTTGTGGCACCTTTTTTTCTGCTTGTATGGAGGGTCAATACCGGGTTGCATTTTTTTTCATAGTATCGTTACGCGGGCTGGTACATACATCCCGGTCGTTTTTTTGGAATACACCACACTACTCCAGTTTCTTGCTCCTGCATCATGATACAGTGTACAAGCACGAGCTTGTCCTTGTCCCTACTCTTTGGCGGTTCTGAAAGCACAGAGGAAAGGAAAGACTTGCGCCTTTTCGAGGTCCCAGACGCCGCTGGTCACGTACACGTCGTCCTTGAGCTGCTCCAGGACCGCCTCCTTGGACTCGGCCAGCGCAACGAAGCTGCTTCCGTGAAAGTCAAACGTAGAAGGATCAGCGCCCTTGGGAACGCTGTTCAAAACGGCGCCTATTTCAAAATTTGCAATTAGTATCGTGCCAATTTTTTTTTCCCCAGTCTCATGGTGACCATGACAGAATAACTCACCACCCATTCTGTAGGTGCCAGCCTCGACATGGGTCTTGGCCGCGGCGAGGTGCTGACTAGCGTAATGTCAGTACATGGAAATACAGGAGGAGAAACAATGAAAGAAAAGGGTGTAGGGAGTAACGCACGCGCGAACCTCGAGACGCTTCTGGAGCGTGCCCGGCTTGTCGGGGACGATGACGAGGAACTCAAACTTGGCGGGGGCGGCTTGGGTGGACATTGTGCGGACGAGGTGCTTCGCAGTGGCGGCGATGCGAGAGGCCATAGATGCAGGAGGGGAGAGGTGGTGGTGGTGGTGGTGGTGGAAAGAGGGACTCGCGCTCAATGGCTGTGAGAATAAATGGCTACCTCTCGAATGTGGGTTATCAGAGGCTCAGCATGCAAGGCGCGCCTTTTTCTCCATATAGGTTGCTTTGAGGGGGGTGAGCTCCTTGTCGGAGTAATACGAGTAATCTCTGGGGAAACGGCGCTTGCGGGGTGGTGCCGATGCGGCTTGCACTGGGAGCTGCAACGCGTCGTCTAATCAGCCCACACATATAAGAACAAATATAAATATATATTCACTGTTCACTTGAAATTAGATAATTTACGTCTTTTCTGAACCATGAATCATGCCCCAATGCTTTCAAATATGGCCTCCACTTCCCGAGAGTAAAGTTGATTTTAGGGTAGGTTGCTCAGACGGGAGCTTCAAAGTTGCAATTTGAGACTATAACTCCTAAATGCAGCTATAAATTAAGAAAAAAGTGACTTTGCAGAAACTGTTGGGATGACTTGTATCCCAACCAGGCTTCGGAAGAACATGCACGATGCAAGGACAGAGCGTATCAATGTCACTGCAAAATGTGCTGTAATTCTTTCTTGGTTTCTTCTATCTAGGGAGGCAGAAGGCCAGCTTTTTATCTATCTATTGCAACAAACAAATCAATCAATCAATTCCTCAGGCAACAGCCGTGGCGGTGACGTTCCCGTGATTGCTTTAATTTCGGAACGGGTAGCTGCGTCGGCTACGGCAGCCTGCGTCGGCCACGGCGGGCTGCGCCGGGGCTTCCGGCGGCAACAGGCTCGAGCGGCTTGATCAACTACCTGAATTGCCTCTGCAGGCGCAACAGAAACCTTCGCTGTCAATAATGACAAAGTGGCACTGTTCAGCACAGAGAAAGTTAGAAAACTGGAATCGTACACACCAAGGTGGGATTCAGGCTACTCGCTGGGCCTCGTGTATATGAAGAATCAAAATAATCGCACGTCTTCTTTTTAATGATTTATGTGCTAGTAACTTAGCATATGTTTGAGGACTCTGGTTTATTGATATTGAATGTCTCATACTTTGTGCACGCTTCAGCACCGGCCCCTTTATGACAACGTTGTCCGCTGTTCTATCTGCTTGTCTATCTGCGTGTCTATATGCATTTTTTTCTCTTGAGAATTTGAAAACTCCATCTCTTTGTTAAATGCTTTATGGCAAAGCCAGAAGTAGAACATCAGTTGCCGGTAGTCTCTCGTAGCTTGACGCTTTGAAGACGCGATGAGCCAGCCCGTCCCTTAGTCTGACGCAGAACGCTGCCAGACGTTTCCAAACTTTCTGCCGGGGTTACTGGTAATGTTTTTCTGGATCCACGTCTGGTGTTACGAGGTTGATCGTGCAAGGTGACTGGGTTCGGCTGCTGTATCTGGGACGGAGGATCGCTTGTCAGGGATCGAAACAGAGGCGGAGGCGAAACGAGACCTGTCAGCACTTACATTAATGACAATATTGACTTGGTTGCGAATCCGATTCCGAGTCTTCTTGCGAACCTGCTTGCGGATTTGATTGCGATGCTCCGTGTTTGTGATTGTCAGTTTACCCTCCCCAGCGAAAGCAACTCCGGAAACCTCCTGGCCCACAGACTTCTTGTCCTCTTCGACAGCGTCAATGGGAATCATTGGACTTGGCTTGACGACAGCTCCGCTTTCTCGACTCGCACAGTCGCTAACGGAAATACCCACGTTCTTGGGTGGCGACTCCCGTCTCACCAAGTTCATTCCCGTGGCAGCAGCAACAGTCTGTCGCGGCTGGGATGACATCGTTCCGTGTAGTCTGTCTTTCCTCTCGGCGAAAGTCTTGGTTTCGTCTCAGAAAATGTCTGACGAATGTGACCAAGGAAGGAGTATTTATGACAAGACAAAGCACCCCCAATGTGCGCTGCCCTCCCTAGTATTTTTCTTCAAAGGTCTTACTTCTACTTCACCCCAGCCAATTGTGGCGTAAATTGACAGGGCCGGACCGCACCCGCGACGGCGAGGGAAATTATTGTCTCGGAGTTACAATGAGAAAAAGAAAAAAAAGAAGAAAAAAGAACCAAATATGGATCAGCCGCAGCGAGCGGTTGGATAATTCTGCTCGAGAGGAAACCAGCTGAATAAACATCAGTGGTGGTACCGCAACCTACTGGTACTATGTTGAGCACTGACGCTCGCGAACACAAGATGGCGATGCATGGAGTTGTGGAGTGCTTGCCAATGCTCAGGCAATCGAAGAATCCAACATCCGAAAACCACATACTCAGCTGAATGAAAATCATGCGCCGTGTATTAATACTTCACAGCGCTAGAATTGAGAAACAGGAACCGCGTGTCTGTTTTGTTGAAGCCCGAACGATGGATCGCCCCAAGTAACCAAATTCTAGTGGATTGTCGCTGACGCGGCGACACATTCAAATTTGCCAAAAGAAACCGAGTGTGCGGACTAGACAAATCAAAATTCGTTAGGGGGTACGGTAAATCAGATATTTATCGTACTAAACAGTGGTTGGATTGCGCCCCTTGAGCAAACTCCGTTTCTCATCCCTGCTCAACGTGCTGTTACTCATCACGCCGCCAGATACAGTTGCAAGTGTCAGCCTGTTCACCAAAGTCCTCCTCGAGGATCTCATAAAATACGGCTTGGCGAAATTGCATCTCAAAGCACTGACGCCCCCGGGCAACCTGCCGCAGAACCCGCCGCGAAATGACACTTTGCGTGCTCAAGTCTGAGGGCAGGGGTCCCGCTGACAGAGCTGTCAACGGCTAGCTCAACAAATGAGGCTGCGAGTTGACATCCGAGCACCCAAAATCCGGCGTTCTGATTAAAATCATTCTTTGCGGCGCCGCACTGGGCCGTGGCCACCCGCATCAACCCCCCCAGTGAGCGCGGCCGCTGCGTGCGCGGCAAGGCTGGTGCACCAGCCTCCACGACAGTTTACAAATGGGTAACTACGCGCTCGCCAACTAGTGGTCACGGATATGATTCCCTTCACCAAGCAAAGACAACAGCAAATTGGCGCGTCCACGAGGTGGACGTTGTCCGCAATTCACTGGGCAGACACTGACCACTCTTCATCCCCAACTACGTTGACATCTGGGAGATTGTCAACAACTTTGTTGTAGTTGTCGCACCCTCCACGCACCACCCTGTCACTCATAACCCAGCGTCTAAAGGGTATCCCATCGTGCAGCGTGGCAACACGCCAACGATTGTTACCATAAGAATCGACGAGATCATCTTCTCCCCCACTCCAAAGACTATGACAGGGACGCCTGTACAAACAACCCCAGCAAAATACCTATCCGCACAATGGTTTTGGGGACAAATATATTGTCCACAACAACACCACGTATCAATCGACGAAAGGCGTATTGATGAATAAACTAGCCCGCAAGTTCAGCTCTCTAGAGCCTACACCTTTGAGGCTCTAGGCTGTTGCTAGGCTTTGGTTTTTGTTTCCTTAGGTCAGCGCGGAGGCCGTTGAGAAGTTGCTTCTAGGAAGATTAGGAGAA
Organism: Aphanocladium album; assembly: GCA_029218145.1. Lineage (NCBI taxonomy): Eukaryota > Fungi > Ascomycota > Sordariomycetes > Hypocreales > Aphanocladium > Aphanocladium album. The sequence continues at coordinate 10,852 of JARDXD010001900.1, forward strand.
GCAAAAATGGAGAACGAAAAAAGAGCTTTAGTTTGTACTCAGTCATGTGGCCCTGTGAACAGAGGCTAGTGAAGCTGGCATGCATAAACCTGCATGCATGTCAACGTGGAACCAGTCAACGGTCAGCTGCTGCGACCGACGTGGGTTAACGAGACAGATTCAAGAACGAAGACCAGCCCTCAAACCTATGGATGAGTTCGTTTAGTAGATCCTGTGTCTATAGAAAGGCAGGCGACAAAATGGGCGCGCACCCACACTCCACCGTTTAGATCAGCGAGCAGGTCCGCTGGCGATGGGCTTGTGCGTGCACCTCGACCGCCACATTGGGTCGAAGCATAGACCACCTATCCAAAAGTGATCATAAAGACGTGGCAACGAGTTGGGTAGAGTCCATGCAGCCCTCATGATCGATATAGTGGTTGCGCGGAAAGGTACCCAGCGGGCGGCCCGCCACCGCGCCCCCCATAGTTCTTCCCCGGATATCGTGTAACCGATACGTCAACTCCAGCGGGAAGGATGGCGCAGAATCTCGCATAGTCACGAAATTAACTTGAAAAAAAGCTACCAAGTCTACGCACGTCCTTTCCTGGTCGTCTCAAGTCGTGCGCATCTCAGAAAGGGATGAGCCTGCTCGCCTCACTTTTCTGAAGCGGCTGTGCTGCAGTCGGTCGCCCAACCTGCGCCTCTGCACACCATCTTGGATTTAGCATGCCATACCATAGGACTCGATGCCAGCACATTATTGGACATGGCAGAATTTTTCACAAGGCAGGAATCATAAGGGTATGCAAGGCTTGGACTTATGCAAAGTGCGGTGAGGCCTGTCTACTTGAATCGTCTCGGGCCCGCGAATGGTGTCTTTGACTCTCCAACATGACGCCAGGCTACATCAGCAAAAGGCAGAATTCGCGCCCCTTGGCAAATTTGGACCCAACTGTGGTGATTTGAAGCTTCTTTAGCGTCGCTAACCGTTGGTGTCGGCGAGGCCGCGTCAGTTGCATCTCGACGTGCTCGCACTCGATTCGGCAGCGTCCACACCACTCGAGGCTCGTGATACTTTCCCTTTGAGGTTGACGGCTTCTAAATAGCTTCTGTTACCGTGGTCTTCAACTCACCGCTTTTTGAATGCGAACCATTTTGAGAGCGATTCAAAGGAAAAGTTTGAAGCTCGAGTTGCCTTGTTTGGGCGACGAAAAGCGCAACTATGGCCGAAGTGTTGGGAGTGGTGTCAGCAGCGGCGCAACTCGCCACGCTTTGCTGCTCATTACTGCGTCTTCTGAAAAGTATAAAGACAGCTCCTGCAACTCTTCAAAATTACGGACTTCAGCTACAAGACATCAGCCTTCTCTCGAGCTCCATTTCTCGCAATCCTCTTTTACAGACCGCAGAGATTGAAGCATTGACTCAGTCTCTTCACACACTCATCAGCCAAACAAATCTGACACTTGTCTTGAGAAAGCACCGAATAATTCGTGCTTTTTATCTCTTTTGCAACGAGAGAGACATTGTTGATACTTTGTCAGCTGTTGAACGACAAAAGCTTAGCCTCTGTCTAAGCATCGAGCATATTCAATCAGAAGCTCTCTACGAAATTCGCGACAGCATCCAAAGTATGAGCCCGCAAGCCCAGAAAATCGGCCAAAAACGCCAATCAATCACTAAGAGCGCCAAAAAAGCTACAAATCTCCTACTCCTGAGTAGTGACAATCTCGATCTTGCCGCCAGCAAAGATATCACAATGGGTACGATAGCAAACACCGACCAAGGCGGTCAGAGTACTAATGGTGAACCAGCACAAGCTCCAACCTCCATTACTATCCCTCTCACTACCAGACCTTCTGGCTCTGGAACCACAATCACTGGCAGGATCTCCAACGTCTTTGCGACAGGGAACGTGAGCCAGAATGTTGGAGGCAGCATGGATTGTGATGCATCTGAACTGAACCACTTGCGAAATGACAGCGTAATATTAAACGTTCACAACTCTGGTACTGGAACCCAACGTATTGGCTACGAAGTCATGTACGAAGGTACACTCGCGGCCGACTTCAACAACGGCCATTTGATGGGGACAATCGATGGGGTCTGGTTTCACGGAGTCGAGGGTGCTTCCCAGCCAGCAAAACAGAGCATCGGTCCTTTTGTCAGTAAAAGGAGGACAGGCAGAGAACAGCCCTGCAAAAACCAAGAAGACAAATAGGGCGCTTGAAGACCGCAAGTGGCCAAGACATGCATCCTATTTCTAAAGCTCACATTTGATACTTTACTGTCGTTACCTAAGTAGTTAGTTAGTGTGCCGCTTTTTAGAGCGACAATATGACAAAGAGCAGATACATATAATTTTGCAGAACAGGAGTAGTGATAATTTGACCCGTAGCTCCATGCTTCCGGGCATTATTTCGATTCGATTCGTACTATCAGCACGGCTGTGACCAGCATGCAGATCGTCCACCTGGCAGTGGTGCATTCCAATAGCCAGCCAACAATTACCGCTGTAAAACCCGGGCGAGTGCCTTGTTGGCGCTGGCGGGAGGTAATTTGGTGTGGCAGGTAACAGGTTTGGCATGTGTGGCGGGGCATGCCAGGCCTGCTAGCGCGGGGCAAATCCCGCTGTAGACGGGCGCTGCGAACCCCTGCAAGTGCTGAAGAACCAGGCGCTACAGGGGGCTGGTGGCGTCACTGACGCAGGCTGCTGGCCAGTGAGCGACGCCCTCTGAGAGCCGCGCCACAGGCCAAGGCTTCAGCTCCATTGCATGTACTCAGAGGATGAGATTGCCATCAGTTTTTTCCGTCTCTACGAATTGATGATAAATAATATGAAATACATGAAACTGCTTTTAGCTAGTAAATAGCTATAGAAGTTTGCATACTCACTTTCTAACTTGTTCTTGGGATACTGACAGAGGCTGCTTATGTCCACCGACAGGTACCAAGCGCCCAGCCTCTGTAGTGGCGCTCAGGACCTGCCCAAGGTACCTGTCGACTGCGCCTCATGCAGCCTCACCATCCTGCCACCACATCCCACCCCCCTCCGGCGCCAACTTTACGTACGCATCCTGAACGAACCACGACTCGTGGCAAGCATACGTTGCCATTGCTCGCCCGTCTGCTTTGCGCGTGCGTCTGCAGCTTCCTGCATCGCCATACACTCCTTTCTACGCCGTGCTCGCTTCTCGCGTCAACTGCATGTGCCCCCAACTCTGATCCATTCGCACGCCGCGATCCCCTCCTCCTACGTCACCTCCCACAATGGCCGAAGTCGAAGCGATGCCGACCTTTGGCGCCGAACTCAAGGTAGGCTGCCCCTCATAGTTCCCTCTATCTGGCCATACCCGCTGCAGTGTCGCGCTTGACCCCTCGACGTGGGGACACGAGATCGAACGCATGCTGACCTCTCCACCAGGACGGATTCAAAGGCGCAAACGTCTGGGTCGGCAACGGAATAGCCTGGCTCGAAGATATCCAGCAATTCTACCGCGAGCGCGCTGCTATCGAGAAGGAATACAGTGCTAAGCTGGCGGCCCTTGCCAAGAAATACTTTGAAAAGAAGAACAAAAAATCATCTCAGCTGAGTGTTGGTGACACGCCAAGCCTCACTCCTGGATCCCTGGAGAGGTAACCACGCAGCCCAGTCTTGTCCATCCAAGCTCTACCACATACCAACTGACTTCTCTGGCAGCGCATCCATCACGACCTGGGCGACCCAGCTGACAACCATCGAATCCCGAGCGGCCGAGCATGACACCTACGCCAACAACCTCATCGCCCAGGTCGCCGAACCCCTCAAATATTATGGCGCACGCTTCGAGGAGCTGCGAAAACGCCATTCCGACTATGCCGATCACCTCACCGCCGAGCGCGATGCCTCCTACGAGCACTTGCGCAAGATCAAGGGCAAGTACGACACGACCTGCCAAGAGCTCGAGGCTCGACGCAAAAAGTCCGAGTCAAGCTACGACAAAGCCAAGGCCCAGAGCGCATTTCAGCAGCAGCTGATCGAAATGAATAATGCCAAGAACACATATCTTATCACCATCAATGTCACAAACAAGCAAAAGGAACTGTACTACCACGAATATGTGCCGGAAGTCATGGACAGCATTCAAGACCTGAACGAATTTCGCATTCTCAAACTGAATGGCTTATGGACGGTGGCCAGTCAGCTTGAGGAAGGTCTCATGAAGCAGAGCGCACAGATGATGCAGAATCTCACACAACAAGTTGCCAGGAATCAGCCCCATCTCGATTCCATGATGTACATGCGTCACAATCTTGGTGGATTCCAGGAGCCTGTCAATAACGCCTTTGAAGCTAGTCCACTGTGGCATGACGATAATCTCATGGTTGTGGACGAGCCAGCAAAAGTCTACCTGCGAAACGTGCTTGGCAAATCCAAATCACAGCTTGGAGAGCTACGACGGGAGGTCGATCGAAAGCGTCGTGACGTCGAGTCTGTCAAGAACGTCAAACAAAAAGTACGCAACGGCACAGAAAAGAAGGATGAAGTCGAAGTAGTGACCCAACTGTTTGCACTACAAGAGGATCTGCACAGCGTCAACCGCAAGCGTATCACGGCCGAAGTCGAAACAACAACGATTACAGCCGCCGTTGGTGATGTGACACTTGGCGCCAAAAACCACAATTTCAAGAGCCAAACATTCAAAATCCCCACCAACTGTGACCTCTGTGGTGAGCGCATCTGGGGTCTGAGCGCCAAGGGTTTCGACTGCAGAGACTGCGGCTACACCTGCCACAGCAAGTGCGAAATGAAGGTTCCGGCCGACTGTCCCGGAGAGCAGAGTAAGGAAGACAAGAAGAAGCTCAAGGCTGAACGCCAAGAGGCGGCAAACAAGCTTCTCACTCCAAACTCAGCCGCTGCTACACACGTTGCCGAACTTCCCGATCTCAGTAGATCCAATACCATGAACTCGCTGAGCTCCCGATCTGCGCGGCGGTCTGTTTCAGGGTCGGCACTTGAAGCACCAATTGAGGATGAACAGCCCAGGAGACCTAGTCCGTCTCCCAATCCCACTGGTGGGCGCAAGAACCGTGTTGTGGCACCCCCGCCAGCAGCGTACATCTCAGACTCGGCGGGCCATGCAAACGGAGGAAGCTCAGAAAAGAAGGGCAAAATGCTATATCCATTCGAGGGCAATGGTGAAGACGAGCTTACCGTGCAAGAAGGTAGAGAAATTGTGCTCCTAGAGCCGGATGGTAAGGCAACATTTTTAGATTCACATAGAGACCCAAGGCTAACACCTGATGTAGATGGCTCTGGATGGGTCAAGGTCAAGGCTGGCTACAAGGAAGGTATTGTGCCGGCCACTTACGTCGATTTCAGCAGCACTGCTCCTGCAGCACCAGCTCGGCCGTCATCCACCTACTCCAACTCGACAACTTCATCTGTGGCACCATCCATGGGCAAGAAGAAGGGCCCTGCTGTCGCACCCAAGCGAGGCGCCAAGAAACTCAAGTACGTCGAGGCGCTCTACGACTACACGGCGCAGACAGAGACCGAACACTCCATGACAGAAGGCGAGCGCTTCGTCCTCGTCAAAGAGGACCCTGGCGACGGATGGGCCGAGGTGGAAAAGGCGGGCGTCACGGCGAGCGTACCAGCAAGCTACGTCCAGGCCGTCTAGGTGACGAGGCACGCCGTTGTGGATTCGCAGCGGCGACGCGCCTGTCAAAGCCTGCCGCTGTAGCCGCCAAAAATGTATATAGGAGGAGCGCGGAGGTATAAAGCAAAAAAGCGAGAACAGTTTTCCTTTCCTTTTGTTTAGATAAGCAGATGAGGGATCAGCATTACACGGGAAAGACGGGGAGCATTGCATATATATAGTTTCTTTTTTCTCTTGCCGGCTTGTTGGATGGATTTGTCCTGCAGCTTTTAGCTGGGCAAAAAGCAATAGCATGCCTTTTCTTTCATCGTTGTTTCTCTTTACATCAATTCTAGAAAGTCAATTCATTGAAAGGCCGGTTCAAACGAGCAAGAGAAATTCATGCTCTACGAAGATCCGTATACTTCGCTTGAAGACGATGGAGGGATACTTCTCGTCGCGATTTCCTGTAAAGATTTTTTTGAGGAGATAAATGGGGTGTTTTGAGAAGAGCCAGGGACTTGAGTAGTATCGAGAGAATGGATTGGTTTTCATTTGCTCATATCGCTCTATTTGTGTGTAAAAATATATATCGACCGTTCCTTCTTTCCCAAACTGCCAAAGCCAAGGTTTTCCGATTGATGTCTATCCCTCCCGCCAGTCCCGTGATAATGAAACAAGAAAAAAAAAACATCTAATATTAAAATAATTGTACAAACTTTTTTCTCTTCTTGGTGAACAAAAAGGCATCTCGACCTCCAACAGGAAGGAGAGGAGATGAAGAGAGCAAGTATCGAATATGTATGACTGAAGAAAAAGTGGCGAATCAAAACAGTTTGAAATATTCGAAACATGTAGATGGCGCAAAGAACAATTGCGTTCTTCCGTAATGGTTTTCGTTTCTCAGTCCCGCACCTGTAATAAAAAAGGGGAGAGAATAATAAAAGTACACTTCCAGCGCATCAGGCCGGAAAAGGTGCGAGACGGAAAAGAGTGCCAAGCAAGAAGCGTGAGACAAATCACGTCTCAAGAGTCGTCTTCTTTGCCAAAGTCATAAAAACAAGAATGATGCTCTCGAACCTCCAACGCGGGAGGTACTTGTCGTCCAAGAAAAAACTCAAAGATGAAAGAGAAGAAATCCTTTAGCGCCGGCTGCCAAATCTGGTAATTCGAAACGGTGTATTTGCGCAAAGAGGGGAATTAGATGACCACATCAAAAGCTGAAGAAATGTTGCGATCGAAAACGTTCTGAGAGGAATAAGAGGCCAAAAGCTGTGGTAAAAAACACACACAGATTCCAGGCCATTGAGAAATATCGTTACAATTGGTTGTGAGAAAAAGGACCAACCGCAAAGAGGAGAGTGTAACCGAGTCTATATCCGCTGAAATGCTGTCTTCGTAAAAAAAAGAGGGGGGTATGGTTTTTTGTTGCGTGAGATTCGTAATATTGAGTACAAGGTGGTAGTGCTTTTTTTGTTTTTGGTGTTGGAGTTTTGTCGGGGCTTCGTGATCAACCACTTAGATCATTTGCGCCGTCGGGGCACCGAGACCGTGACCTCCCAGGCCGTGACGGAGCGCATCCTGCAGCTCAGCTATTTGCGCCATCATGGCGAGCGAGTGCTGGCCCTGCTGCTCCATGTCGGCCTTGAGCTTCTCGTTCTCCATGCGCACGCGCTTGATCTCGTCGCGGAGCTCGGCGACCTCGTCCGAGACGGGCCCGCTACCGCTGGAGCGGCGCTTGCGCTTCATGCCTGAGCGTTCGCTGTCGTTGTCGTCGGCGGAGCCCGGCGAGCCGGCCTGCGGTGAGGTGCCGTCGGGGCTCGTGTGGACGCGGCGGAGATGTTCATTCAGGTTCTCTTGGCGCGAGAAGCCCTTGCCCGTGTGACGCTTGCAGTTGGGGTGCGGGCAGTTGACCGTGTTCTTGGGCCCGCCATGCTTGTTGTGAACTTCGCGCTCGTGTCGGAGGAGACCGCCGGAGTAGGTGAAGCCGGGAAGATTCTCGCATCCCTCGGCGGGACAGCGATAAGGACGCTCGTGCTTGTCCATATGTTTGCTGCACGATATCTATTAGCGACTGCGCAAATGACGTACGATGTGCGTCCACTTACTTCCATTCGCATTTGCGCGAGAATGCTCGAATCTCCTCCTTGCAGTCGTCCAGCGGGCAGTGGAACTTACCATCGGCCTGCTTGGCCACGGCGCGCGACGGTTTGGGGATCGGCTTTATGCGCGACGAGTGTAGCGACTCAACTCCGGGGGATGGGTCTTTGCTGTCGGGAAGCGCGGGCGACATGTCGGGGGCCGACATGGGCACTTCCAGGGGAGACGAAAAGTCAGCCGCGCCGAGATCTAGCCGTGTCCCGTCGGAGCCACCGGAAGGGTCGTGCAGCAGGCTGCGCTCGTCCATGACATCGCGGTCATCCTGCAGCATGGCGGCGTCGGAGGTGTAATGGCTCAGGTGCTCGGCGACGTCGGAGTCTGTGAAGCGATTGTCGGCGCCATGGTCGTGCTCGTCGCCGATGGGAGGGTATGCGCCCTCGTGGATAAAGGATCTGGGCTCGTATGCGACACTCATCATGTCGGCGGTTGTGTGACTGAACAGGCGCGACGGCGCAGAAATGGGATATGACGAAAAGACCAGCTAAGCTCGGGAGTGTGCAAGAAGCAATGACGTGCAAGGCAACCGGGCCTGGGGAATTCGCGCACGCAAAGAAAGAAAGGAAAGGCGCGCAAAGGCGGGTATCGTATAGTACAGAGGCGAAAAGAAATCGCCTGAATGGACGTTGGCTTGGTATAAGCTCCGTCGAGGTGCAGCAGGTATGTGGATTAGAATCGCGACAAGGCGTGGCCTGAAAATTCTGGTTGAAAGGGATATCCAAGGCAAACACGAGCGCGAGCGACCAAGGTGAGTGATTAGTCAGAAGTGACACGTGACGTGATTAGTCAGGGGCGTTGACGATGCGATATCCTAAAGAGGAAATAGGCAGCAGTGGGAGTAATGTTTGTCTTTGTCTTGGTACCTCTCGCATTGCCAAAAAGAGGAATTTCGTTGCCTTTATCAATGTGGCGAGCCAGCTAGGCATCCATCGGCCCATGACTGTTTTTCGCCGCCGTGGTTTGGTCCGTTTGGGCCGGGATATTGGTGACTCACTGGCCAAGGTCGCGTGAAAGCTGCGCGGCGAATCGGGTGGGGCGCAAGGCTGTACCCGTCCCAACCGCCAATAGCAGCGGCGACCTCGTAAAGCGGCTCTGAATCCATATCCTCCAGCTCTCTCGTTGGCTGTCGTCCACGAGGCAGAACTCGCATCTACTCTCCCATTCGGTCAAATTGCACTTGCGCTCGAGCAGCTGCAGCCTTGTGGCTAGCTGTTTCTCAGCCTTGCCTCTATTGCGTGGCTGACGCGTGGGACACTTTGGGCAGGGAATCCTGCCAGCTCCAGGCAAGCGTGGGCCATTGCGCCCTGTATTACCCAACTTCCTGCCTCAACGTCTGTCATGTGAAGTTGGGGAGGATTCGTTATTGGCCGACTCTGCCTGAACTTTGCACCACTTTGTGCTGGTCACCGTGAATTTTGAGCCAGCAGGACCTGCACGCAAGAAGGGGCAACCAGCAGAAGCCGCACAAATTAGAGAACAACTGCCTGTGGCACTTGACCCCCCCTTGACGTTTTCTCACGACAGCTTCTTGATGTTCCAGCATCAAGAAGCAGGGCTCTGACATGGCAGCGCCACTTTGACAGCTGTTTGGTCACATGCCGCACCAACACATCAACCCACACACGAGTTCAGGCAGACATCACAGAGTTTCATGGGGGAAAACAGTAGTTATTACATTTCACGATGCACCACAAGTGTGGGCTTCGAAAAGACTCACATGCGGAGGCAGTAACAGTCATCAACACGAGCTAGGCAGCGATGGCCTCTGCTGGTGCCAGGCAAAACTTGTCAGTCTTGAAGCTATCTATCAACAGCGCAAGATCTTGCCGAACCCTTGCGGCCTAACTCTTTCTCTTCTGAACCGTTAATACTGCCCAACAAAAAAGACGAATAATTAGCCAGACGCGTCATAGAACGTGACACAGAGGTTTCTTACCTTCAAGGGCACCCACAACGTCTTTTGTGTTCGCGTACGAAGCAGCCCAGCAGTTAGAAATAATCATACCCAACGTACCCAAGGATGCAACGTCAGGAAACATTCCGTTTTTGAAGCGCAGTCTGATTTCGTCATCGGTGCAGGTAACAAATGGCTCGCTACCTGTCACAAGCTCATACATGACAGACCCAAATGCGAACAAGTCACCCGCAACAGAAAGGCGATCCCCAGGATACTCGTGACTTGCGAATGCCTGAGCCAGAAGAGTTCTAGAACGTAGAGAGGCCCAAGCAAAATCGCAAATTCTCGCGTTTCCTCTCATGTCTAGCACGACATGGGTGAGAGAGATGCTCCCATGAATGACGCCTGCATCGTGAATAAAATCCAGCGCTCGTGCAATTTGAACCATCCACTGCAGCGTAAGGGGCGACCCGATGCCTTTGTAGCGAATGTGCGACCGTAAGTCGCGAACTGCAGCGTACTCGAGGCGGAGTCCGTACCGCTCCACGCCACCGTGGTAGGTAAGGATTCCCTCATGGCCACCGAGCTCAAGGAGCTTTTCGTAAGTCTTTCTCTCTTGTTGAATACCATAAGAGGTTCTGGCATCGACTGGCCATTTTATGACGGTCTGGGTTCTCCGATCGACCACAATCAGGCCACTTGTTCCCCGTGAGAGAAGGTCCTGTCGCCCGAAGCCGGTAGGGTACTCCGGAAATGCGTCTTCCATTTTGCCAAAAGATAGCCTAGCACAGAAGCAGAAAATATTTTCTTCCGCGAACGGATTATATATAGTTGTTTTATACACTTTGCGTGACTTCGTGCGACACGCGTACATATGCAGTCTGCACTGCTTTGAGAACAGCATGCCCGCAGCGGCTTTCATTTGTAAACAAACAATGGATACAAACACTTTGGTATGAATGCGAAGTGCGACTACTAATCATACTCTAACAAGCGACTAGCACATGATTGTATGTGTTGCATCAAAGATATCTAGCTGTTTTTGACGCCGAGCAGTAGCAAACCAACCGTGGTGAAACCGCACCCAACCATCACAGGCAGCGCCATCCAAACGCCGCCCATATGCAAGCCGAATTTGAATACCTGCGCAGTGAAAGGCGCCATCGCTAGTCTGCCGATTGTTTCCACAGTGTTGACGCAACTAAATAGCAAGACGGAATTCTCGCCCACAGCTAGAACAAGGAGATTTTTGATGACCAAATTGTATACGCTGCCCAACTCCCAGACGGCCGCACCTGTGTTTCAGTTAGCTTGAGTAAATGGCGTACATTTGTATTTGCGCAAAGGACAACAACGAACCCATGAATAAAATAAACCCAGTAGGCGAAATAATAATTAAAGCGCCACCTATGAGGAATAAAAAGCCACAGATTCGCACTATCGTGAAATCCCGCGTCAAAGTAGCAAGTTTCAATCTGGTCGTCATAACGTACGAAGCGCCGGGCAGTAGAATGAGTGAAGACATAAGAGTCACCATCATTCTCGTGACGGATAAGTATGATAGCTGTATAGCAGAGTTAGGCCGACTTAAAAAACCAAGCAAATAATGCTCGCAAAGCTTTGATTGCTTACCTGAGACCATGTCCACCCAAACTTTCTTCGCATGATTTCGTCGCTGAGATTGGTCTGCCAAGCCAGAGTCATCGCCACCAAGCACAGAGCGACTCTAATAACATGAGAGTTGCATTTCCCCATGACATAAGAGAAACCTTCTTTGGTTTGCCTCAAGCTGCTTAGGACTCTTGCTTTCAACTGTCCTTTGGCGAGGGCGATGGGCTCTTCACCGACAAGACAGGCAGTGTCCTCGTCAGCGGAAGACGTCGCCGGCTTTTTGAAAGACTTGGGCTCAACAAAGAAGCAAGCGAAAAGGACAGCCTTGAAACTAAATAACAGACTTATCCACAGCGGTGGCCAAGGACCATATACCGCTAACAACCTGGAAGAAATCACCGTAGCAATCAGTCGAGGGCCGTAGGAGAGCGTAACGAGGATCGAGATCATAGATGCGCTAGCAAAGTCGAAAGCAATCAGCATTGTTGTTTTTGAGAAAAGAGAAAAAAAAGACTGTCTTTCTTTTTCAGACGTACCGAGCAGCATCTGTGGTAAGGCCAGTCAGATTGGCGAATAGGAGAGCGTTCGAAACATCGATGCCTCCTCCGATAAAGTACAATAGCGGCGCGATCCAAATTATATGAATGGGGAAGATGCTTGGCCAAAAACCTGGAGTCCGAGTTAATAATTACGAAGTTGGAAAAATAAAAGAGAAAAAACCAACAAATTACTCGCGCGAATAAGGCTGCAATAGCCATTCCGAATACATTCAGCACAAAGAAAGGTTTCTGTCCGTAGCGATCCGCCAACAATGCATACGGAATCGCGCAAATTAGTCCTGAAAATCGAATGAGCGTGAGGAAAACGTGAGCTTTGTTTACAAGAAAGAAGATTACCTGGAACGAGCTGCGCAGTCCGATACCACCCCATCAATACTGCATGCTCGGATTGCACGTCGTCTGCGGCGCCGCAGAACTTGGCGTCGGTGCGCCCGTACATCTCGCGGCACAGGTTCTCCTCCACAACCTGGTGCAAGGCGTTTGCAGAAAAGCTCTGACCAAGCTCCATGGAAATCATGTAAGAAATGTAAGCAGCAATGTCGAGTACCGTGATCTTCTGCGTAAAAGGCGACGCGCTGCTTTGTTCCGACTCCCCGCCCAGCAACGCTGCCGTCTCGTCGGCTGAACTCCAGCCCTCATCGTCAGCCAGCGGCCGGTCTTGCTCGTCGTCTCTATACGACATTTTTTTTTGGCGACCGATCGTCAATTGGGGAGTTCCAATGTGATTGCGCAGGCAAGGCTAGGCGGCTTCCGCTCTGTTGTGAAAGCTCGCGCGGCCTGCCCACTTGGGTGTTGGACGCCGCTGCAGCAAGAGGAACTTTTGTGGAAGGATTCGCGCCACGCAACCAGGCTCACGCTACATGTACCTCGCACTCACACCATAGTTAAAAGCAAGCTTCTAGTCATCTCGCAGCCTCATCTTCTTTCACACTTTTTCAACCATAGAATTTACCATCAAAAAAGTTTGCTTCATCCAAACTTCCATCCCTTACGCCTGACATACTGTCTCAAGTTCAATACAACCATGCCATCTTCCCACCCTTAGGAATTCCACGCCCCGGCATGGCATTTTGAAGCCCAAACCCCAGTTGTTGATGATAAGTACTATGATCGTGCCACCGGGGAGATTCGGACACACTCGACGACGGCACTCAAGTGTACATGGGTCCACCATCTGTTGATATTAGTATTCGCAGCCAGCATATCGACACAATCCAATGCGCGTACCGCGCCGCGCGAGCACTCCCGATGGAGACCCTATTATGTCATATTATGAAGGTGGTTGGAGAGAAACAATTAGAACTAGACTCAGTCATGGCCACAACATATTCGATTCGTATCATTTTATCACATAAAATGACAGTGGAGGAGTTTAATAAAATTGCTTCAACCATGGCACAAGGCCTTTAGTATAAGGCTAAGAATATGTTGAGTAATTACACTTATCAATTATCTATATATTGAAGAACGATAATACTCAATGCTGAAAAGATAGTTGTCATGTTTTATTCATACCACATAATTGGTGAAAACTCAAGTTAGAAGCTGGAAGTTTGGTGTAGCAGCCTGCTGAGAAGTGGGTGACAGACGTTGCTGCTTGCGTTGTCTGCCTCTCCGTGCTCTTTCATCAGATTCATACTATAGAAATGAGACTTTTTATCTATCGCACTATTTTTATGTAGAAATTAAATCCATTCTCGTTTAATAAAACAATCATTCTTGATCTGGGCAAGGGAGCGCACAAAACAGGACCCAGTTAGCGGGCGCTTACAAGTTGATGTAACATGCTATCCGGCACCGCCAGAAGTTCAGCTGGAGATCCTTTCTCAACAAGTTGCCCGTCGTTCAGAACAATAATCTGATCAAACTTCTCAATACCGGCCATTGTATGTGTGGTGCATATAACAGTGTCGTCCCGCAGGGTGCTGAAAATAGCCTCAAGGATCTGGCAATGACTGTCTTCATCCATCCTGGCAAATTTTGTCAACAACAGCTACATAGAAAAGGAAGTTCAAGATGTCTTACCCACTCGTAGGTTCATCCATGATATACAAGGATGATTTCCGTAGTAGTGTGCGCGCTATTCCAACAAGTCGCTTGCCGCCGTCTGAAAAGTTGCAGTCGTTCCACAGAGTGTCTAATCGCGACATGATATCTGCTGCCATATCCGTGGAAGTGAGATTTTTAAGCACCCACTCAATACGGCCATCTGTTAATGTGCCCATAGGATCCAGGTTCTGTCGAACTGTTGCACTCAAGTTGGGGATGAAGCTCTGAGGATGCCCCACAAAGCGCGACCGAACTGTATCAACATCGAGAGACGCGATGTCAATGCCGTCAATTTCTACCGCCCCAGAAGCTCGCTGAATGAGACCAAAGAAACATTGAAGAAGAGAAGTTTTGCCACTATCAATGTCAGTGAAGACCCGCCAGAAAGCATTCGGATTTTCCCACCTTCCTGTCCTTCCCAGAATCGCTACCTTGGTCCCGGGCAGGATGTTCAAGGTCAAGCGCTCCACAATGGCGCGAGATCTATGGAGCTGATTAGAATAGGAAGTCTCGAATCTGATGAGCTAAGACGTACTGGTAAGTAAGTGAAAGTTCATCGACTCGAACGCGGCCATGTTCGGGCCAGGCTCCGATGAGATTGGCCTCAGATGCTGGGACAGCTTCCTGTGGAGTGCCACGGAGATACTCGTATATGCGATCCATTGAAGCCATGGATGATTCAAAGTCTGTCCACCACTGGAGCAGAAGCATGGTGTCTTGTCCGAGTCGGATGACATTCACTAGCGCTAGACCACCCCAAGTGATACTTTTCGATCCGCCGAGGCCGATCAGCAAGCCAGCCAAAGCGATCGCTATGCAGCCGTTGAGAAGACTCAGCATCATAGTGACCCATGTCTGGATCGCCCGGAATAAGTATCCAATTTTTAGGCCGCGCTGAATGCGAGAGGATATCATGCGTGCGATATGTTCCTCTTGTTCGAATGCCATGATTGTTGTGCGTCCTTTGAGAGTTGCGCTTATAATTTCGAGCATTGGTGCCTGCGCGGCGATTTGCAGCGATCGCAGCTGAAATGATGTAGCAAGATAAAACTTCTGTAGGAAGAATATGAGAGGAAGAAGAATCGGGAGACTGATGAGTGTGAACGGTGAACCAAGGCCGATGACAACAATGGAGCCAACAGCAGAGGCAGTCGCTAAATTCATCAGTCGAATGTGTCACACAAGAGGGTTTTTCGTCATACCGCTTATGAGATTTTCCAAAGCCTGTGGAAGATGCAAGTCGACAGCCTCGATATCATTTGTAAAGCTGCCAAATGTAAGTACGCGATCAGTGGCGAAAGTTGGGAGCTTGCCCATACCGATTGACCGTCTCGGACTTGCGTTTCTCGATGGTAGACGCAGGGGTCCTGAAATTAGATGTTAGACGATGTAATGAACGTAAAAAAATCATATTGCCTACTTCATGAGTATGGATAGCATATCTGTATGGAGATTGATACTGCTCTCTGGAATGGCTCGCATGAAGAAGATCCTGATCAACAAAGGTCAGCTACAATATGTGAAAAATACTGTGGAAAGGGGCGTACCAAATGTAAATGAATGACACCAATACACCCGAAACGGAAAAGACGGTGTAAATTCCGACATAATATCCATTCTTTACGTCGATTCCCAGCGTTGTGAATTGACTAGCCCAATGTGAGAGCCAGAATGCTAGTAAAGTTGTTAGTAAGACAATCATTCCATGTACAAGAACCGGTTAATACTCACAGCCTGCCCTATCAATAGCAACGCCGGAGAGCAAGAAGCCAAGAATGACGGCCACCATGAGAGGGGATCCAAATGACTTGAAATAGATGCGATGCGTCTCTAAGCTCTTGTTCGATGCAGTCACTTCAGAACCAGCATCCTCAGCCACTGTGCTAGTGGCTTCCGCTACTTGGCTTCCATTAATTTCTGGCGGATTTTCTGCAGGCTGTTCGACCACTGCAGCACCAGAGCTCTCTGCAGTGTCATCGACGACATCATTGCCTTCCGTAGCTTGACATTTGTATGCACTTGTTTCAACCACTTGGAGATGTTTGGAATCCAACATATAAAATTCCATGCTGTCAAATGTTGACATTATGATAGGTGCTGATAGACCTTGTTAGGTAAAGATCAGTAACATGAGGATTGAGAAGCTGACTTACTCTCCGTGAGGCAAAGTACGGCGGCGGCGGATCGCTCTGGAAGGAAACCGCGCGTACCGAATAAGTTTTCGGCAACTTCATTCCTAGTCTTTGCATCCAAGCCGTTGAATATATCGTCGAGTAAAAACAAATCTCCAGAGTCGTAGAGAGTTCTAGCTAGCGCCACCCGCCGGCGTTGCCCACCGCTGAGAGGAGACCCAACCATGCTCAGTTTCGTGTCGGGGCCATCGTCAAGCGATCGAAAATCGCGCTGCAGACAGCAACAAGAGACGACTCTGGAGTACAAAACCTCGTCAAAGGGCTTGCCGAAGAGAATGTTTTCCTTAATAGAGGCATCGGGGATAAACCAAAGATCCTGGTCGCAGAACGAGACTCGTTTGGCACCAATCTTTATGTTGCCTGCAAGTGCTTCGATTTCGCCCAATATGGCTTTCAAGAGACTTGACTTGCCAGACCCTGCTGTACCAACCACGATTGCCAAGCGACCTGCCGCCAGCTCAAGATCGGCGTGCTGGATGAAAACTGAATCAGAAGTCCAACCTGAAGTTAGGGCTTCAATCTTCAGAGAAAAGCTTCCACATCTGGGCACCAAAGAATCCATTTGTACTGCAGGTTGTGCTGCTCGCCCCGAATCGGTTCGCACGGGTTTCTCGAAATCCAGACGCGGCCGCTCGAAAGGGGCATGCTTCTCATTTGCTTCAATATAGGTAAAAATACGTTTCCAGCTGACCCAAGAACCTATGAGTGCTGGAAGCATTTGAATGATCGACAATAGTGGAGTGAGCATTATTTGCATGGTGGAAAGAGAGGTGAACAGGACTGCATAATCGAGATTATGTTGTGGAAGTAGCGAATATCCACCGAATGCTGCTAGAGTCGCCAAACTCGAGAGAAATATAGCTTCTAAAGTCAGTATATAGTCTAAATGAGTAACCAAGATTTATACCTACCAGCAACAATGACTACGGTGAGAATGCGGCGAAATGCAGTTGCAGCCTCAATTTCGCGTCTTCTTTCATTCATAGCCTGATTTTTCATGATATGGTGCATATTCGAAAATCTCATGTTCCGAGTTTCAGAAATGAGGTGCGTCACTGTAGTTATGCGTCGCTCGGTTGCCTCGAGCAGGCTGCGTTCACTCCTCGATACTGGGCCGCCCATTAGCACGGGAACCAGAGCGCAAGCAACCGAAGCAAGGAGAGGCCCTAGAAATGCGAGATTGATGAGTTTGAAAAGCATGTAAGAGCCGATAGATATCACGAATATGTTGGGTATGATCATGCCTGCCATGTTGATCGCACCAGACACAGCAGCCGCGTCTTGCGTCACATGCACAAGGACTTTGCCCTCTGCAGAGCTCTGGCCATATCTTGGACCTCTAGAACCAATGCATCGAAGTGCAACTCTATGAATAAGGAAGGATCTCATGCGCATGGACATTTGGCTGAACACCAGACTGCCATGTGCTGCCAGCACAGTGATCGCTAGCTGACTACAAACAGTCAGCGCTGATTGTACGTGAAATCCCCAAGACTTACTCAAAAATCATAGCAACTAAAAGCCAGCCGGCCGAAGCATTACTCTTCTCGCTCTGCAAGTAGGAGACAATCCCCTGCACAATGAAGGGCTGTGCCAGAACCGCCCCGGCATACAAGACTTGAAGGCTGACACCAACAAGAAATTGCAGACTAAATTCAGAGAAAAACTGTTTGTCGTCCTTGTTGATTTTCCAATCACTGGGTAAGTTGTAGATAGCGGCAGAACGAATGGTAGCAGATTCTGCGTCACTGGCAATGATTTTGTTTTTATTGCCGTACGCCAGGAGCGGCCAAAGCCAGCCAAAGAAAATCATGCATAGAGTACCACAAGTTTCTTCACTTACATGGGCTGGTCCTCCACATTTTCTAGTTTCATTGAACTTTTGATATGCGAGTAGCTCTGAGTATATCAACCTGGCGGCCGTAGCCACGATGATTGTCGACTGGAGTGAGAAGAGTACTATGACAATACATTCGCTTGTCTGATTGACAATAGTCCAGAGAGTATGGACGCGAAAGCCATCCGCCATACAGGTGATTAGCAAGTAGATGTCTGCAATGGTTTTGAACTCCGATGTGAAAAGAATGGTGGCGACTGAGACGAATGACGCAGCAATCTGTCGCAGTGCGTAAGCGGCCAAGCTTGAGGACGAGAGCAAAGCAGAGCCAGCGTTGAGACGGCAGTACAGCCCCAAAGAAGCAGTATGGATTGCGATAATGAATAAAAGCAAAGACTGGGTACAAGTTAGACACGTTCCATGTCAACGAAATTTTTTTATTACTATACCTTTTCACCAACTGCAGCTCTAGTGGTGGACCTATTTTCTACCGCTCGCTGCCATGGCTTCCTGGCGGCAGCAATCAACAGCACGAGGAGCAGCGCAATGCTTGCTGGCAAGATACTAAGGAAAATATTTTCAAATTCTGTGGACAAGACCAACGAGCCATATTTTGCTGGCTCGAAAAGGTGAATCGCCATGGTTAAAAGCAAACCCGTTGATAGGCACACTCAAGCAGGGATAGATCTGAGACAGCCTGCAAAGTGTGGGCGCTCGCAAACACAAAGCTAGTGGAACAAGTTGGATTGGAGAGCTAAGTAGTCGGTAGCACTTTCAGGAGCAAAGTAATTGCACTTTAGCAGCTAATTACGCGTACCAACAACAGTGCGGCGTATACAATGGGTGCGTGGCACGAGTAAGGCTGCAGAAGCGGGGTGGCTGAATATTGGCACTTTTGTCGTGGTAGCTAAGCAGTAGCTACTTAGGCCTAGCTACTATCTGCAGCTTTGTGCTTGGTTATATGCATGTTGATCTTAGCATGGTAACATTTGGGAGAGTCTTGATTGAGACGTCTTGCCATGGTTTCATCTGTTTTAGTGGCCCAGAGAAGACCTTGAGATGTATTGTTCTGTCAGCCTCACTAGACCTTTTGATACAGTGAGAGGACTCTGAAGGTTCGGTGAATACGTATATTATTCTGGAGTCTTTTCTATGATAACTTACCACTATTTGCGGCTTTTTCGCGACTAACGATAATTATACCGAATTTGAGTATTTTCCCCAGGACGCCTTTGCCTTCATCATCACCAAACAGCGCCTCAGCATCGTCAAGGATCAGGCTCGGCTATAGTGGATAAGGGGCGAGTGCGAGCTGAAGAGCCTCGCCCCATACGTCGAAGTTGGGAACTTGAAAAATACGACCATCCCGCTGCAGCCTCATTTGTGCCTTTTCATCTCACTAAAGAAGTCCAAAAGAAAGAAGACATGGAACCACTACTTAAAGGCTACAATGCTTTCATCACCGGTGCAGGCTCTGGTGAGTGAGGAAACTCCCGCCCGTCAACGGCTTTTACTAACGAAGCGGCTACGGGCAGGCATTGGTAAATGTACGGCCATACACTTTGCCCGTCATGGAGTCACTGGCCTTGCGATTGCCGACATCAATAAAGCTGGCCTCGCCGAAGTTGCAGCCATCATTGGCAAGGAATTCCCACAGGTCAAGGTTCTTCCACTCGATCTGGACGTCACAAGTATCACCCAGGTGAAGAGCGCTATTGCGCAGACAGTAAAGAAATTTGGCCGCCTCGATGTCGCGGTCAACAACGCAGGCATTTTGGGCAAAAACCAGTTGACGCACACGTTGCCTGAGGAAGAATGGCGAAGAGTCCTGGATGTGAACATCAACTCTGTATTCTACTGCCACAAAGAGCAACTACGCGTCATGAAGAAGCAAGAGTATGCACCCTACGCAAGAACCGCCAGCAAGCCTGCTAACAGTGGGGATAGGGATCTTGGTCCACGAAGAGGTCGTGGTACAATCATCAACACCGCGTCCGTTGCAGGCCTACGCGCCGTGATGATTCCTATTTATCAGAGTGCATATGTGACAACTAAGCACGGTAAGAGCTGCATTGATCTCCTTTTCAGACCACGTCAACTAGGCAAGAAGCTGACCACGGTTGTATTAGCCGTTGTTGGATTGACCAAAGCCGATGCTATTTCTTACAGCCCCTACAATATTCGCATCAACGCCATTTGCCCTGGCTACGTTGCGACACCTCTAATTGTGACCGATGAGCCTGAAAATGAGGTTGGCCTCCAAATTCTCAAAGACAATGTGCCTTTGAATCGTTTGGTCCTACCCGAAGAAATTGCTGATGGTATTGTGTTTCTGGCGAGCCAATTGAGCAGTGGAATGCAAGCATCGACTTTGTCAGTTGATCTAGGCCTGAGCAGTAATTCAGGTGCTGGCTTGATCAGCAAGATGTAAAATGATAGCAAAACACCGGCGATAGCGCGTCAACGTATTTTAGAGGGGTGCGACGAATAGAACTATGTGATACACTGTGTTTTCGTAGCAAAGTCAGCCACGAGGACCTGCGCTAGGCCTGTAGGTAGCCTTGCTGGCACTAAAACCTATGCTGCAAGTACTCTGTAAGCAAAGGTCTACGACTAGCACGATGAGCTGCCGCTACGCGTGACTTCTCACAAGAGAGAAAAAATTGTTTCTGACAATAACTCACCAACAACGTGCATGAAAATTCGCAATGCCGCTGCATAGACGGAACTCTAGAAGTCAATCCAGGCGGCGCCGTGCACATGCAAAGTCGAGAGGCGGTTGTTTGAGATGCAAGAGTTTACGAAAAAAGGTCAGTACCATATCTCGCTCTGCTCTAGCTAACGATTACTTACCACGGTGACCAGTGCGACGAGTCCCGACCAGCTTGTTCCCGCTGCCAGAAACAAGAAACTGAGTGCAAGTACGTTTCCGTCTTGAATGAAGAAGACGACGTAACGGCGACAGAAGGCGGCTACCACAGCAGCATCGGTTACAATAGCATGGCTGCAGATTCAAATGCCCATCTAGCGTCCACAACAGACCAGCTTGAAAAAGAGACAACAGAGGGATCCCCTCACTGGAGAAGTCCTATGCAGCTGGATACACCGAAAATATTCAGTGAAAATAACGCTGGCTCTTTTTCACTGCTAAGCTCTCGCGAGCTGGAACTGTTCAGCCACTACATCACGCACACTAGCCATGTCATCCCGTCGGACCAAGCAGATTTGTTTGCTCTACATGTTGGTGTACCAAACTTGGCTTTGACAATGCCAGCTGTCATGGGTTCTGTTATTGCATTGTCTGCTGCGTGCAAGTGCTACGACATTCTGAAGACGAGGGCTAGTCCGCTCGAATATCTTGAAGAAATGCGCGAGCTGCTCGCTCTGGCAGACCGACATCACCAAAGATCTCTAGGTCAGCTGCAAGAGGCAATCAGCAGAAGCAACTTTAATGCAGTACTCGCCAACGCGGCATTAATGGTATTGTACGCGCTCTCTGGCCATTGGGTACGAGTCTTGCTGGCTACGAAAGCACAGCGAGTTGGTAAATCTTTACCAGAGGATGTTCTTCCAGCTCAGTCACAGTGGATTACCTCGATACGCGCCGCATACGTTGCTCATGTCGGCTTGCAAGAGCGCGGTTCGACGCCCGGGCCACAAACACCATCAGACAATACGACTTTGACCGAAGCAGGGGAGTCGCGTTTATTAGACGGGACAACAACAGAAAATGGGGACAGCCGATACAAACCAGAGGATGGACCATCCGACGAGACAAAACGATTGGTGCTGCCCATTGTGTCTGCGACGTACCAAGCCGCGTTGGAGAAGCTGCGATTGAGATGCGAGCACGCGCAGCAAATGTCACTGGAAACGGACAGTATTGGCATGGGCGCGTGTCTGTCTTCTCTTGAATTGCTCGAAAGACTATATCGAAAAGTGTTGGGGACTGAGGAGATTAGTCAGGAGACATCGCTAACACAAAGCGGCAGTGCTTTGGCCCACGGATATCCCTGGTTGGCCAGGTATATCGCTCGAGTCACATCTGCCGTGCCCTCAAAAATGTCTCGCCGAACTACAACGGCTTTTTTAAACCGCGTTCCGATCGAGTATCTTCAGCTAGTCCAATCGGCGCTCGATTGCATGCCGATAGAAGCGGAACTGTCAGACTCGAGCTACCATGGGCAGGACATTACATTAACTGCGGCTCACAAGCCCGCGATGGATATTTTTGCGCATTGGCTCATACTTGTCATGCTGCTCGACGGCGTATGGTGGATTGGCGACATCGGAAGTTGGGAATTGGCTAGGATATTGCGTTTCACAGAGTCCCGTGGCTGGCTTCCTGAGCTCTCTTCCGGCGGTACGTGGTGGCCGCAGACGATGCACGCGCTGAAAGCTACATTGGCTGGTACTAAATGAGGGTTTTCTATAAGGTTTTTTTCATCTAAAGCAATTTAGTACTAAGTACATTATCAGGCAGACTACCTGGAGTCTTCCGACGCCACCTGCACGAAAAAGAGATTGACTAGCCGAAGAGGCCACCGACCTTTTGCTTATCAGCTGGTGTATCCTTCCAGTAGGTGATGGTTCGCGTGTTTGTGAAAGCTTTGAGACCAAGCGGCCCCAGAGCGCAGCCAATGCCACTCTGCTTGTGAGCACCAAAAAGTGCGACTGGGTCCATCTTCAACCCGCTATTGACCCAGACATTGCCGGTGGCCAGGCTGCCTGCAATACGCCAAGCGCGCTGCTTGTCTCGACAGAAGACGGTGCCACCAAGGCCGGAGTTTGTATTGTTGGCCCGCGCGATAACCTCAGAATCGTCATGCCAGCTGAGGACGGGAACGATGGGGCCGAATGGCTCCTCCTGCACGACACGGGCACTGTCCGGGGGATTAACGATAATGGCTGGTTTGATGAAGAAACCCGGCTGGGAATCATTCCACGAGTCGGCGCAAGGTCCCAGTGCGAACCGATATCCGTTGGATTCGCAGTCTTGGTACAAAGCCTTGACTTTGTCGTATTGCATTTCGTTTTGAATCGGGCTACAGAACCCCTCGCCTGGCTGGTACTGTGCAACAACGGCTTCAAAATGCTGCATAAATTCGTTGAAAATAGAATCCTGGACATAAATTCGCTTAGTAGCAATACAAATCTGACCAGAGTGGGCAAATGTGCTTCGCGCGACCATCGAGGCTGCTTCAGCGACGTCAAAATCTGCCGTCACAATTGCGGCATCATTTCCGCCACTAACACCATTATTAGTCATGCCCTCATCGCAGACGGAATAAAACTTGCAGTTCTAGGTTGACTCTTTTTAAAGTCTCAGCCGCAGCGGCGCCGACCTTTTTCCCAGTGGCAATGGAACCAGTAAATGAGATTTTATCGATGCTCGGGTGTCTGGTCATCCAAGGCCCTAACTGGTCATCGCCTCCGATAATCTGCAGCACTCCTGGTGGGAGCACGTGGGAGGCAATCTCGCCAATTTTAAGTGCGGTATACGGTGTAAAGGGGCTATACGGAGTCAGTGTTTTATCTTTAAAAAGTATATTTCAACTTACGAGGGCTTGAGAAGAATTGTGCAGCCAATCACCAAGGCCGGTGCAATCTTGAGAATGGACAACTGGAAAGGGAAGTTCCATGGTACAATACCCCCGACCACACCCACTGGTGAATGCTCAATGACAACTTTAACCTCTTCGTCTTCTTTTTGCACTTCATCTGGAACATTCCATGCCACTTCAGGGCAAAGTTGTTAAACAAAAATTGTAGAACTTGGGTAGCAGGCGACCTACAGTGTCTCCGAAAGGTTGCAATACCAGCGGTTATCTCACCCTTGGCAAACTCCATCTAGTAAAATTTAGAATGACAAACGGATAATTGATGGTTGTTTGCGGCATACTGGCTTCCCGGTCTCCTTGTGCAGGACCATGGTCAAGTCGCTGACGTGACTCTCGAGTTCATCGACCACGGAATGAAGCAGCTCAATCCTCTCAGTATGGGGCTTCGTAGACCATTCTGCAAAAGCATTCTTGGCAGCAATGACTGCTTCTTCGAGGTCATTTTTAGATGCCACCGGAACTGGCCACAATTTGTCGCCGGTGGTTGGATCTATGCCTTGATACACCTCATCGGCGTTGCGCCTCTCATTGGCGATAATCTTATGAATTAGCTAGGTTCTTATAGTTCATATCTTGACTTACATTGTAAAATTGCTCAAAGTTGATTGAATTAGACATGCTGACAGAAGATTTTGACTTGTTATCCTATCTGGCTTGGTCGATTCATTGCTCGGCTTCTAGAGTACATGTATATATATATACATGATGTATTCGTCTATTTC
>JARDXD010000836.1:0-35025 GCA_029218145.1 Aphanocladium album
CCTCACCACCGCCCGCGTGCTCTTCCTCACCAGCCAAAACTAGCTCTCTTACTTGTTCCTCCTGCTTCTTCAACACAACACACCGTGTCCTCGCAACCTCCAAATTGCACAACCATCCCCTCCAATTCGGCATCCGCTTCCGTTCTAGCTGTTCTTCAGCCTCTTTACGTTTCAGTATCGGTTTCTGCGAAATTCCCGCACGGTTAGTTTGCCCTGAGCTACAAATGGCGCATGTTACCATCTGGCCCGTTTGCTGTGACCAAAATTTATCACGCCTTCGTCCCTCCACCGCCTCTGCTTCGCGCGCCTGCGTCCACCACCACCACCACCACCACACAGACCCTTCCAGCTTGACACGATGCCTCCTCACAGCTGTCACGTTTCGGCTTCTTCACGCCGTTATCCCTTTCCACTTCCCCTCATTCTATTTTCAGCCCCTTCTTGCTCATCTCACACCCCCATCTTCGTCTTCCACAAACCGCACATGCGTCATGACTCCACATATATAGAAAAACTTGACCGCTGACCAACTGTTCCTTCAACAACAACAGACAATCGTTGCTGCTACCAAAACCAGTCAAACTTCTATAAATCCGTCGTCCTCGCGACCTCTCGCCTTAGCCTTTGGGTTCGACTCAAAAGGCACCTCTCTCGCCACGGCTCCCCAGGCCGTCAACGTCTTCTCCGACAAAGATTTCTGCTTTCGCAAGTCTACTCACATCATCAACGCCATTCCTCCTCCTGCCGCCTGCCGCTGCCTATAACTTTCACGCGCCCATCTTGACTGCTGGTGACTTGGATCATCAACTTCCTCCCCCGTCGTCCTCCGACTCCCATCAGCTGCCGCATAGGAGGAGTTCTGAGGTTCTTCCTCTTACCGAGGAAGAGTCGAGGAGGCCTCGCCAATCCGCTGAAGGAAACGTTTGTTATATCCTTCGACCACCCTAACAAGCCCTTTCCACACCCGGTTTACTCAATACACAGCGTATAGATCATCTCTATCGTTGACCATTAACCACTCTCGAAAACGGATATGACCATGACTACGGCCATCCTTGACCACCATGTCGACCAACTCCATCAATCTCCATTTTTAACCAAGAGGCTCCCCGTGACTTCGGTCGCGTCCCTCGATGGTCCCGCCGTTGCCAAGCAGCTCATTGGCGACGCCCTCTCCCGTCGTGTTGAGGCCGTCGACCACGAGCTCTGCGAGCCCGGTGATGAGGACACCTTCTTCGTAGCTGATCTGGGCGACGTCTATCGTCAGCACTTGCGCTGGAAGAAGAACCTTGCTCGTGTTCGCCCCTTCTATGGTATGTCTTCTTTGTCTGCGCTGTGCCTGAGTGCCCTTCTTGGGCCGCATGTAGTTTGCGAGCCCCGTGTGCTCCGCTTCGTCGTCTTCCAGTTGCTGACTTTCAGGCAGCCGTCAAGTGCAACCCCGACCCCATGGTCCTTCGTCTCCTCGCCGCGCTCGGTACCGGCTTCGATTGCGCATCCAAAACCGAGATCGACCAGGTCCTTGCCATGGGCTGCTCTCCCGACCGCATCATCTATGCTCAGCCTTGCAAGACCAACTCGTACGTTCGCTACGTCAAGGCTGCCGGCGTCCGCCAGATGACCTTTGACAACACCGACGAGCTCTACAAGATCGCCAAGCACTTCCCGGAAGCCGAGCTTTATCTGCGCATCATTACGGACGACACCTCCTCCGCCTGCCGTCTCAGCATGAAGTTTGGCGCTCCCATGGACACCACCGACAGCCTCCTCGGCCTCGCCAAGGAGCTCGGTCTCAACGTTGTCGGCGTCAGCTTCCACGTCGGTTCCGGCTCCGCTGACCCCATGGCCTACTACCACGCCGTCAAGGATGCCCACGTCGTCTTCCAGGAGGCGGCCAAGCACGGCTTCCACCTGCGCACCCTTGATGTCGGCGGTGGCTTCTCCGGCGCCACCTTTGAGGTCAACGCTGCCGTCCTCAGCGGCGCTCTCGACGAATTCTTCCCCGCCACCAGCAATGTCGAGATCATTGCCGAGCCTGGTCGCTACTATGTCGCCTCGGCCTTCACCATTGCCTGCAACGTCATTGCTCGCCGCACCGTCGACGACCCCTCCACTGGCGTCACCTCGTACATGATTTACATCAACGACGGCGTCTACGGAAACTTTTCCAACATCATGTTTGACCACCAGCACCCCATTGCCAAGGTCCTGCGCCGCAATGGCGAGACTGTCTACGACACGTCCCTCGCCGGCCCCGTAGTTGACGGCATCGAATACTCAGTCTGGGGTCCTACCTGCGACGGCATCGACCGCATCACCGAGAGCACCAAGTTCTCTCACCTCGTCGACGTTGGTGACTGGCTTTACTTTGAGGAGATGGGCGCCTACACCAAGTGTTCTGCCACTCAGTTCAACGGCTTCTCCAATGCCCATGAAGTCTTTTATGTCTCTTCTGAACCTGCTGCCAAGGCGCTGCTCGGTCTGTAAGGGATGATAATTGTCGGTGATTTGCTGAACAAATATGGAAAAAGTAGACGGACATTTTGGTTACGCATTCTTGTGAGCAAACAAACAGAAGCTCCATTTAGAATATACATTCTATTTTTCAATACAATTTGGATACATTTTCGTTACAGACCAACTCGTACTTTTGAACCGTGCTGTTTATGACTAGCATATTAGTAAACAAATGGATGCGCTTCGTGCAAGGCACTCCTCGTAGATACCCTCATTGAGCCTGCCCATGTAAGCGCATGGCCAATTCGGCGCCACAAATACGAGAGCAAGTCACGGCCAAGAATAGAGAGCGAGATGAATAGCAAGTCGTCTGTTTTGCATCAAGTCTGCACATCATAGCTAAAACTCGTTGAAAATAGAGAGAAATTATAAATGAAAAAAAAAGGATTCCCCCAAACTCCAAGCCAAATCTCAACCGAATACTCTGTAGGGTATCTACTCCCGCAAAGGAACACACCAAACACACTCGAGCCTGTTAGCTACCACGGAACAAAAACTGCATGTCCTCAGGACTCAGCGACTCCATGGCCTTGTCGTCGCCATTCACCGTGGAATGAATCATGCTCGTCTTCTTCTCCTGGATGAGCACCATGCGGCTCTCCACTGAATCTTCAATGCACAGTCGCGTAATCGTGCAAGGCCGCGTCTGGCCGATACGGTGGCATCGATCGGCCGATTGCCACTCTGCTGCCGGGTTCCACCATCTGCAGGTTACACAATGTCAGCTTTGCCACGCAACTTTGTAGATCATGTTACGCGAAAGTGATCAACTTACGGATCGACGATGAATACGCGCGAGGCTTCCGTCAGGTTCAATGCCACACCACCTGCTTTGAGCGAGACGAGGAAGCACTCCACGTCCACATTGTTCATGAAATGCTCAATCGACGCCTGACGTTGCGCCGGCGTCATGCTGCCGTCCAGCATGACAGTCGTAATACCTGCTCGGCGCAGACGCCACTCGACAAGCTGCAGCATGGTCGTAAATTGAGAGAAAATGATCGATTTGTGGGATGCATTGTCCGACCGCAGCTTGTGCAGCTCGTGAACAAGCAGCTCAATCTTGGAAGACGAGGTCCAGTTCTCCATCTTGATACGATTGATAATGGAAGACTTCTTCACCATGGACTGGTCTTGTTCAATTTCTGGCTGCTCCAAGTCAATCGACAAGGGAATGTGGCAGCGGGGGCAGTCGGGCTCATCTGTAGAATGAACATAACTGGCGACGCAGGCGCGGCAAAAGTCATGCTTGCAGCGACTTCGGACGGTGTCTTCCGCCGGCTCGTCACAGATGCAGCAGACAAGCACATTCTGGCCGCCTTCGGCATTCTTCTTCAGAATCAAGTCAGGATGGTCAGCGACCTGACGCATTTGCATAATCAGACCGAAAATATTAGCGTAGTTGTTGAGCAAGACACCTTGGTGGACGTAGGTGTCAAACTTGCGCTGACCGTTGGTCATGATGCTGCCTGCAAAATCGTTCTCCTCCTCGCCGAAGAATTGGCGATCAACGTAGACTTCCTTGACGGGCAGCTCCATGGCATTCGTGTGATCTTTCTTGAGACGGCGTAGCATGATACGCGTTGTCATCAGCCGAAGCTTACGGAAAGCTTCTTTTCCAGGTCCAAAATTGCCGAATTTCTGAATTGGGTTCAGAAGCTCCTGGTTGAAAACCGAAACGTGCTGCATGCCGCCATGACCACAATTCTTACATCGGTGGTCATCGTCCATGCTCCACTCCAGAGTAGAGCACGGGCATTGCTTGCACAGGTAGGAAGCAAATGGCTTGATGTTGAGGAATCTGATGAGGGAAAAGAACTCGCCAATTCTGTTCTGAAGGGGCGTGCCAGTCAAGCACCAGCGGTAGTTGGTCTTGAGAGCGAAGCACGCTTTGGCTGTCATGGTCGTTCGTGTCTTGATGCAATGTGCCTCATCGAGGATGATGCGGTGAAAGTTGATAGCATGAATCACGCTCTCTTCCTTGTAGAGGCCATCTTTACGCTTGAAACCACGCTCTTGTTTGCGGTAGATCGACTCCAGACTGTTGTACGACATCATAATAACATCGTACTTTTTCAAGTCCCTAACTTGCATGCCTTTGGTCTTGGCATTCGTGCCGTGAAAGACAAATGTCTTCAGGGTTCCGTCAGTGTAAGATGCAATCTCCGATTGCCACTGCATCAAAGCAACCGGTGGCACGAGCACCAAGCTGGGTTGCTTAGCTGGGTAGTCGGACATGATGAGCGATACAGCCTGGATCGTCTTGCCAAGGCCCATTTCGTCGCCCAAGAGACCGCCTTGCCATTCTTGCTTTTCCATTTCTTTCATCCAGGCAAGACCCTCGAGCTGGAAAGGCTTGAGGCGACGGGAGATTGTGGATGGCTGATCCGCCATGCCTGCATTGATGATGGGCATCTTCTCCAGGTCTGTCCACATGTCTTTGAGCTCTGGATGATGAGCCTCAAGACGCTCTCGTTCGGATTGAACCCGACGCTTGTTTCCACGTCTGTACGCCTTGCGAGAAGCAGCAATACGCCGAAGCTCGGATTGTTCGGTCTCAGCGGGTGCTTCATCATCATCAGATACCTCGATGGCCAAGTCCGACACATAGTCAGAATCTTCACTAGGGATACTGACGATATCGGTATCAGCTGCGGCGCTCGATCTGGTGGATTTGTTTCCACGGCCAGACGGCTTGGGACGATGAGTAACAGGCATCGGGCGCTTGCCTTTGGATTTCGACAAGGGCTCGTCATCGCTAGAAATCTCGAATACCGAATCGTCAAGATCGCTGAGGTCGTCGGAATCCGATATTTCGGTCAATCGCTTCAGGCTTAGGAAAGGGTTATCGGGATCGTCATCAAAGACAACACCTGCAGCAAGCTCAGAGTCCAAATCAATGTCCTCAGAGTCAGAGGGTACCTTCAGCTTCTTTGCAAGGCGCCTCGCAACGCTGGGACCCGTGTTGGCTCGTTCCCTCTTTGCTGGTCTGCGCGGAATAGGCTTTACAATAATACCACCAGATCTGGGGCTCCACTGCATTTCTTTGGGTATGATGTCTTCCAACGGGTGCCTCTCATACTCCTCCTCCTGTAGCCTCCGAGCCACCTTGGCATCTGGGGATTCGTCTGAGAAGGTTCCGTCATCGTCGGAGTCGTCAACTATATCTGCACGACGCTTTCCCTTTGCATTGAGAGACAAGCTACTTGTGCGCAAGGCACGCTCCTTTGCGGCACGAGCTCGCGATGTAGGCACTTCGATCACAATGGAAGAGCGTTTATCAGGCAAGCTGCCAGCTTCATTTGACAATGGCGTAGGCACCATGCTCGTCGCGGGAGTAAAAGCACCCCCCTCATCAGAAGAGAGCTCTGTGGGGGTTGCAAGAGAAGAAACTGTCTCGCCGAGCGGTGCCGCGGCAGCACTGCGACCCCGACGAGTAGCTCTTTTGCTCACAATAGAGTCCGTAACAGATGGAGCCGGGGAAGATTTGTTGCTTGCAAGGAGTGACGATCTAGTAGACCGTCGTGTACCAGTGCTAGCTAGAACGAGGAAACGAGGGTTAGTGACGTCTGGCAACAAGAGCCGATTCATCCACATACCAGGCACTGGCGTGGAAGCACCGCCAGATGGACGACCGCGAGGCATTCTGTAAATCTTTTGCGATTGTTGTATATGATAAATTCCAGGAGCCAAAATGTTAGCCCTGAACTAGGCGCAGTGGAAGCCTGAACTCTGTTTTGCCTGGGTGTGGAAAAATTGATATTCACTAGGTATCGGCTGGCGGGCGTCGCCCCGAGCAGGTGGCGAATAGTGTCTGATTCAGATGTCTTCGCCACGCATGAAAGTGAACAGTTAAATTCAAGCTTCAGCAAAACATATGAATGGAATTGATGATGAGATGGTTCTCAAAGCCCCTGTGCGCAACGAGCAGGTGAGAATGTAGCTATGTTTCTTTTTGCTGGCACCGTGACTGACAAACTCCCTAGCACAGTGCCAATAATGACGACAACACAGGCTGACCCGCGGAATCTCTTTAAACGGCAGCACGTGTGGGTCGTGAAAAGCTAAAGAGCCAGTGTGCCAGGTACGCCGCACGGTACCCCCTGCACGCCACCCCGCAATTTGTCACTGCGCTGAGTGAAGGGGCACGGTGCGAATTGGGACGAAAATCATTCTCAGTCACGTGACACCGTGTTAGAACCGCGAAGACTACTTGACACGCTGCGGCGTTTGCACTGGGCTGTGTCATTTTCGTGAACGCCACTGTGCGGTAGGCTAAGCTAAACTTGTGGACGCTCCCTTTTCTCAGTTGGGCTTTGCTGCATTTTTTTTTTTGCACGGGAGTTTGGATTTGCCATCAATCGCAAATAAAAACAGCAGAACCACCTCCCAAAATGTCAGTCTCAGTAGCTGCCCTGTTTGCCAGAGATTACTAACCAGCTTGCCAGGGTACGAAGGCGATCTGCTGCCAATGGTGGCAATGAAGTCGACCAAAATAATTCTCCCAGACCGACCAGAAATATCACTGGACCGTATGTTATGCACTATTCTCGCATTGCCCAGGAAAATCCGCTAATAGAAACAGTCAATCGGCTTTGACAGACTTCTTAGCTGTGAGCGAACCTGTCCGATCTACCCCAGCCTCAGATCGCTAACATATCACAGTCACATAACATCTCAGCAAGACAGATCCGCGACGATGCTGATGCTCGCCGCCAAGCCGCAGCTGACCAGGCTCGCGCAAACGGTGACTCATCTGAAATTGCTGAATCAAGCACGGCAGCCAGTCGACGCGCACCTGGCGGTAGCAGGAAGAACGCCGCCAAGCAGAGGGAAGAGCAAAAGGCCATCGAGAAGATCAAGGCAAGTAAAGCGTTCAAAAAGCGCAAGAAGAATGCCGACGAGGATGAAGATGAAGACAATATCGCTTTGGCCATCTTTGAGCAAAGCCATGCGCCCTTGCCTGGCCAGATGGACAATTGCGAGATTTGCGAGAAGCGTTTTACCGTCACCCCGTACTCTGTCGCAGGTCCCAACGGTGGCCTCTTGTGCGCACCTTGTGGACGTGAGATAGCTAAGGAGCGAGAAGGCCAGAAGCCGAAGAAGAAGCCTCGCAAACAAACAGGCGGCATCGGCGCCCGCCGAACAGCACAGAGCCGAATTTTGGATGGTGACGTGGGCACCAAAAGCCTTGCTACGCTTTGCGTCCAGACCTTGGCCAAAAATGTGAACATGGCAGAGAGTTTGGGTGACCTACCAGAGCACCTGGTCGACAAAATCGGTCGCATCTTTTCCAAGCGCAGGCTGCTCAAGCCTGAAACTCTGCCACTGTTTATCCAGCCGAATACCGACATGCTAAACGTCTATGATGGCGCCAACCTTGGAGAGAACGATTTCATCAGCATCTTCCAGGTAGCAACGAAGCTGCGTCACTTTAAAGTGCGATGCGCAATTCAATTCAAAGATGAAGTAATGGATTACCTACTTTCACGCGACACCTGCTTGGAGACTTTTTATCTCCATGGTGCCAACTTGCTGAGTGAATCCAAATGGCATGAGTTTCTTGCTGCAAAGGGCGCCAATTTACGCCGACTGCAGGCATATTATACAGACTTGCATTTTGGAGACGACACAATTGTTGAACTGAAGAAGCATTGCCCTCAACTGCAGCGGCTCAAGGTTGAAAACAACCAAAAGCTTACAAGTGACGGTGTCAAGGCGATTGGAGCTCTGACATCTCTGGAGCACCTTGGCCTTCAAGTACACCACAAAATCACATCTGGGGCATTGATTGAATGCATCAGCGGTATCGGAGCAAACTTGCAGACGTTGTCACTAAAGATCTTCCCTGATGCTGATGACGAAGTCTTGGAAGCTATCCATGGCCAATGCCGTGCCCTCACCAAGCTTCGCATAACAGATAGCGAGACTATGACAGACGCTGGTTTTGCCAAGCTATTTACCAATTGGGAAAACCCTCCGCTGTCTTTCATTGACCTTCAAAAGTGTCGACAGGTCGATGCTGCGCATCCGCGCGAGAACCCCAAGAATCTCGGCCTTTGCAGCGACGGATTCAAGGCGCTCATGGCTCATTCGGGGCCAAAGATCAAGCACCTCAACGTCCATGCTTGCCGCCATATCTCGCGAGAGGCCTTTGAAGAGGTTTTCGGCGAGAACGCGAGCTATCCGGAACTACGATCGTTAGAAATCAGCTTCTGCGAAGAGGTGAACGATTTCATTCTCGGCAGCATCTTCCGAGCATGCCCCAAGATAAAAGATGTCAACGTGTTTGGATGTATGAAGGTCAAGGACGTTTTGGTCCCTCGCGGTGTGGTTCTGGTCGGCGTGCCCAATGCACAGGGCATGGTCACTGAAGGCATCCACTAAGAACGGAATGCCAGTGAAGCTTTGGGCAGTAACGATGTACTCTAGATATACTTGCTATTTTGTATTATTATTATTATAAGACTTCAGGAGAAGGTGACGCCAAAGCGATGATCAATAAATACTTCGATGCGACGCATTCAATCCGACTCTGTCAGAGCACACCTTTTCCAATTATCGCGTCGTCCAGTTTCAGTCATTCGGGTCCCTGGCAAGCACAAGCTTTAGGTATGGCTCGCAAATGCACTAAACATCAACAACATCCATGTTTAGAATGGGCGATCATTTCGAAGAGTCCTGCGCCGGTGGTGGGGAGTCAGTCTTTGTTACTCAGAGTCGGGAGCGGGCATAGGCGTAGCAGCCACAATAGCTGCAGAAGCAATGACAACGAAGATGGAGAACTTCATTATGATGAATAATCACTCTTGAGCCGGTAGTTGAAATGAATTTGGGGATTTAAGCATAGAAACAGGCATCTGTCCATTTTTATATATGTTTGTGACTCGTTGAACTCTCTAGTACGTACTGAACGAGCCTCGACGCAGAATGGATCTTTGTAAACGAAATGAGCCCATGAATTGGAGACAGGGACGCCATAAAGTGATTTTTATAGTAATGGCTACCTGGCTTGCTTAGCTGCTAGTAATGCTTGATTTCGAAGTGCTGGGCTGCCTGCCGAGCTGGTACCGGGTAATTACACCGCAGATCCTAGAAAGGCTCTGCGTGGAGTGCAATGATAAGTCGAAAAAGTTGAACAGCCTGTCCCGTTTAGAGCACTCCAACTACTGTAGCTAAGTTTTATTCAGCAACTACGGACAGTTACTTGGCGTAGTGGCTCCTTCGAGCTCAGACGAGCTGTGGACATACTGGAAGTGGGCTTGCTTCATGCGGAAGATTCGTATGCCGCTGATATGGTGGAAAAGCAAACACCGAAGCACGAATGCGTAATTTCGGATAATAAAACGGGGTCAAATCATGTTTTATTCGGTTCAATCTTTGTTCTTTGCTCTTCTGAAGACAGCAGTTACGTCACTAGTTGCTCTCGAACGAGCCTTGTCGCCGCGTCCGATTCTTAAAAAAAAAAGATAATAAAAGGAGAGACCAAAGACTAGTAGAATCAGAGCATGGGTGAGCTTGCCGTACAATTTTCCAGCTTAATGGCAAGGAGCAAACAAAGATTCCGCGCAGTGTCGTCGTAGGCTGGGCACAAGATGGGGAAATTCTGGTGCATCAGCTACCATTATACGGGCTAATTGATAGTAAAATTTCAAAGACGAATCCGCTTTACAAAGCCGATATCGTAGCTCTTTTTGACTTTAGGAATCTACAAGTGCGCCAGTCACGTAGCCCTGGACGAGCGGTTTCAAAGCCGGAAAAGGGATCAGGTTCGCAAGTTTTTCTCATGCTTATAAGTTCGGCCAATTTAGAACTCGATCATTTGAACAATCTGCATGTCATTTTGCGAGCAGCTATTCCATGCGGCTCTGCGAGCTAGTGATCCTTGCCGAAAAAAAATAGATGCCATGCATCTGATGCGGGCAATGCGCGGCAGACCATAGCCATCGTGTCGGGCCGCTGGATAGACCTGACCCATAGTCGGCCGCCGCGGTCTATTTTAGCATGTTTCATGTCAGAGGCAGATGTCATGCAGCTTTTAATTGGCGCAATCTTTTTTGGGGTCAACTCTGCATTACGAGGCAAGAAAAGAGGGTGGTGGGCGCACAGGGCAAGTGGTGTCGCGCCGCCGCAAGGACCAAATGCAAGGTGTGATGGAACCCTAACAGCCCACGTTGCATGTAATTGCGGAGGAAGTAGATATGCGGAGTCAAATTTGAACCCGAGCAAATAATTAGGCGATGCATTCATGTCATAGTTTGCAGCGTTGTGTTAGATATTACAATAGTTTTTTGTTGGTATGTGTTGTCAGGATATATATCAGGATTGACAGTGTAACTGCTATGTACAGGGTGGAAAAAAGAGAAAAGAGAAAACAGTATAAACAGTGAGAAAGTTCAAGATATATGCAGCTTCCGGTCATATACAATACGCATCTTCTGTATGCACATTTTTATCATCAAGATCGTCATCATCTGGCCCTAAGGCCCTCGTAAAATTCTTCTTCGGCCGTTAAGAAGGACAGTCATATATCGTTTCGTCTAGGCGTGACCACCGTTGACAAGAGACTGGTCCTGCTGGCTCCAGTTGGTGAGGCGCTGCTTGAGTTCGTCCTCGGAGGGGTCATCACGCTTCCACTTGATGGCAATGGGGGCGCAGTCGGAGGTGTCGGTCAGGTAGTGGAGGTGGGCAAGGATGTTGAAGCCAAACGTGCCGGCATTGCAACCGATGGGGGCAATGCCCTGGCAGACCTTGACGTCGGAGGGCTGGTACTTGTCCTGCATGGAGCCGCCGTTGGACAGCCAGTACTCGGGGCCGCTGTGGCGGTAGCCAAAGATCATGGGCGGCAGGCGGGGGACGGGGTCGTCAATGTGCGTCATGCGGAAGAGGCCGCCGGCCTGGCTGTTGGCAAAGTTGGCAAAGACGTCGTTGCCGACGCGGGGCGCGCCAAAGGTGTAAATGTCGTTCTTGAGGCCGGCGCGGCGAAGGTAGGCACCACCGAGGGCGGCAACAGCACCGCCGAGCGAGTGGCCGGTGACGACCAGCTTGTAGCCTGGGTTGGCCTGCAGACCCTCCTTGATGGCAGAGGTGGCGGCAGCCGAGATCTCGTTCCACGAGTCGGAGAAGCCGCTGTGCATCTTGCAGCCGGAGGTGAAGTCGCAGTCGCGCTTGGCGAAGAGGACGTCGGTGATGAAGTTGCGAATGTTGTGGCTGCCGCGGGTGGAGAAGACAATCTCCCGGCGGGCATCATCGACAGCGACGTAGCCGGCAATGCCGGTCCTGCTGCCCTGGAAAGTGTCGATGATGGTGGCGCCGTTGCGCATGACATCGTCGCACTCGCCGCCGCAGTGGACCGCCTCTCCAGGAGAAGGACCCTCGGCGTTGCAGTAAGCGGCCGCTGCGTGCTGGGCGTAGAACTTGAAGTTGTTCATCAAGTTGGTGTCAACGGCTGGTAATTGGTGTTAGTATATCTGGGTGTCATAAAATATGTAAGCTGGGAGCGTACCTCGGGACTCGAGGGACGAAATATAGTTCGCCATGGGGCTGGCTGCCACCGCAGTAGCCAAAGAAAGGACGGAGAAGCGCATGTTGTAGGTGTAAGTCTGAGAAGCAGAAGATGAAGAGAAGTCTGAATCAAGTCGACTGTGAAAGTTGATCGAGAAGCCTGAGAGAGCCTGCCTGAAGGCAAGTTTCTCAACCAAGCGAGGTCATTGTCTTATTTATATATACACGAAGGATGTGAATAGCGAACAAACACCCCGTCAGAGCCTCCCAACAACGCTTAGTCTCAACCAAGACGGGGCAAAGCAACTAGCTCACGCACACCGGCACTCCATTGCCACGACGCTATCCCCGCAGTCTGCGGAGCATCTTTCTCTGCGAATCTGCGTGGAGAGGGGGGCGGCGACCGAACATGGCCGTAGCGCAGGGTCATGCGATGCCAAATGTCAGTCGTAGGGCACAGAGACAAAGAAGGGGAAAAAAAAAAGACCCATCTGTCACCGGC
Source organism: Aphanocladium album (assembly GCA_029218145.1). Taxonomy (NCBI): domain Eukaryota; kingdom Fungi; phylum Ascomycota; class Sordariomycetes; order Hypocreales; genus Aphanocladium; species Aphanocladium album. The sequence continues at coordinate 12,521 of JARDXD010000836.1, forward strand.
CCACGCAGGCGCATAGGCAATCTTGGCTGAATCAAGTGTTATGTGTCAGAAACCTAGCTGGCAAAAAAAAAGTAGCCGTGGAGCTGCATGGTGCCGGGCTTTTTTCCTGGACGGGGATAGCTTCTGACGAGTGAGCGTTCGCGCCGGTAGGGGGGCGCAACCCCAATCTGGCAATTCGTCGGTTCTCCAACCACCAAATAACCAACGCCAGCCTTGACCACCGCTACGGCATTGGAGGCAGGGCGGGCGTTCATGTTAGCTACCTGAATGGTTGCGGCCGCTGCTCTGCTAGTCTCTCTCGAATATCCATGCCAATGTAGACAAGCTGCTCAAGGAGGTCCCTGACCTGTCGAGATGTGGCCTGTATATCAGCCCTGCACCATCATTACTTACACCATGGCATCGAATAAGCCAAAGACAGCCCGCAGGCGTAATCGCATCAGCTACAGTAATCAGCCATCAGCCACTGGCTCTGTCTCAGTAGTTTAGCGTTCCGGCTTGCCGTACCTAACTTAACGAGGGCGGGAACAGTGGAACGGCTGCGAATCGATAGCGCCTCAGGTCAAAAGTTCTCTGTGAGCCACAATCAGGAGGGCTGCGTCGCCAAGCTGCGAGGTACACGTACCTGAGAAGGTCTAGCCCAGGACAAGACCATCGAGAGTCACATCAGAGAGGCAGCTTAACAGGCGCCTTGCTATTAGACAAGGCATCAAGTCCAGTGCAGGAACTTGCATGAATGCATAATAGTCAGGAAGCGGCATTCGCTTAGTCAGCTAGCCGTTTTTCCCCCTTGCCTTTCCCGCTCGGAAACCAGCTGCCTGCTAGACCCAGCCTCTTGCTGCAGCAATAGCGCCGGAGCAACTCACCGAAACCATCCACATTGTATGGGTTCGTGGTGAAATGACAGACAGGCGACACGAAAATAAATATGCTCAGTTCTTTTTGTCATCTAGGCCCTACCACACCGCCATAGTTGGGGTCTGCACCGCAGGCTTGTGTGGGCTTTATCCCAGCCTTTGCGGGGTGGGTTGGGTGATGGAGTCGCTCTGCCGACACCCCAGTTCGGGTCGATCATTGTGCCACGTAGACAAGGTTGTAAATTTATTGGGTAACTGAATACTTGGAAAAATAAACTGATGCCAAAATCCACAGTTTGCCATATCGCAGCCTGTTCTAAAGGCTTTTCCTTGTTGTTGATAGCGATTCTTGCCGGTCCTTCACTGTGACTTTGCAGTGGAGTGCTGCTGGAGTTGCTGGTCCCGACAAAAAGCTACGGCTATGTCACTGAGGCGCCCTATAGCAGACAAACTAAGACCACCTGACGCCCGAGACTATACGATACTGCAAGGATTGACTGGAAATCTGCTGCTGCCCAGGCTATACTTTGTCTTCTCGTATGCTTCCACTGCGCGTTCGTTACCCCACGCGGACACACAGCGGCCAAGGCTGAGCGCCTGGAGCTGGGTGTTGGTAGTACAGTAACAAGCTGGGGTAGTGGTGTGGGTTGGCTTGCGGTGGCTTAACAAACCTTCCTAATAGGGACAAATCGCCGTGATGCAGGCGTAATAGCGTGGGCGATCCGGCGAGAGCTCGCTTATTGAGATGCCGATGCAGGTCATTTCTCGCTCTACCACAACACCGAGAGGAAAGAAAGAATGAAACAGAAAAATATGACGATGCGATTTTCCACGTCACAAACGTGGCGTACGCAGCCTCACCGTCTGCGAGTTAGCCAAGAGGTCGTGTGGTTGCATGCATGTAAGGGGAACCGAGGATTGGCCTTTCGGCCGGGACGTAGAATTTTGCTTGTGAAAGTTGTCACCATCTTCGCATCCATTGCGATGCCCCGTGATGATCATGATGGCCATTGCAAGCGCGTAAGGCGTTGGGCTGAAATCACGACCAGAGCGTTCTACTCGGGGAAGATCGGTCAATTCTTACGGATGAAACAAAACGGGTGGCTTCCAAGTGCCGGGCGCCACCCAGTGCGTAAACTATAGACGAAAAATGCGCTGCAATAGCACGGTTGTCTCCATGTTGTGAAATGAAGTCATTCTGAGATGCAATAGCAGACAGGCTCTATACCCCGCGCCAACTGCAACGGCGCAGCTGCGCTGAAAATATGGTAATGGTGGCTATGGTCGCTGAGAGTAAGCCTGGTGCCGCTACCAGCGGGAACTTCCTTCTTGCGACATTCATGGTCAAGGGTAATTCCATTCGCCTACCCATCTACTACCCCTTTTCCGCAACTGCTGGCAAGTTAACGTAAAGTGTAGGCAACTCCCGTATAGAGACGAAGGTAAATCTTGCATTATTCAAGAAGGAAGAAATTTTAACATGGTCATGGTGTAGGCGATACGGAACACGGTGCTTCCAGGCGTAGAGGGCACGCGATGTGGCCCTTGCATTCGGACCATGGTCACAACTAGCGCCTGATGTGCGGGATGCGACGTCCCGCAGCGTGGTTCATGGTTGCATACAAACCTGTCAGGTAGTCTGCGATTCCCCATACACCCATGCCTGCTCCAGTGCAGCATGCTACCAATATCTTGCACCGCCAGGCCATCTACAACTAGCCTGTCATGTCACCTCTGCTGCGCTAACATTGGTGCAACTACGGGGTGTCATTTGGTCCGTCGAGTGCTGCGCATCGGGTCCGGACTATAGAGCATGTGGCCCGGATGTTGCCTGGCCGCGCCCGTCATGAGATGCAGGCCCATTGCTACGGCGCCCGCCGTTGTTGCTGCTGATCCTGGCGAAGCTGGCCTACGGTCTTTGCGACAATAATATGGTGGTCGGTGAGACATTCTGTACGCCATCTCCTCCCTAGCGGCCGTTCTTCTTTTCCCTCTCCATCCCAGATCTCATTGTTCTTTTTCTCTCTTCTCTCATCAACGTCGTTTCCAACATTCCAGCTTCGACAGAATGGTGCAAAAGACAACCATCACGTCGGTGGCGGGCGCGCTGGCCTTGTTCTCCGCACAAGGGCACGCGAGCGCCGCCACGGCGTCTGGCTACGATTCGCCCGCTTACTATCCTGCGCCGTACGGAGGATGGGTCAGTGAGTGGAGGGACAGCTACAGCAAGGCTAAAAAGCTAGTTGATTCCATGACATTGGCCGAAAAGACCAATATTACAGCCGGAACTGGCATTTTCATGGGTAAGTCTCGACTCTCAAACCAGGCTAAGGCGAGCGATGCAGCCATCCTGTAACAATGGCCCCATTCTAGTCCCAATGAAAAAGAAGGCTGACCTGGGATAGGGTATGTCCTGAAATATCCTGCAGTGCATAGAATCCAATTGCACCGTACTATGCATTATCACAAGCAAATATTGACTCTGTTCTAGACGCTGCAATGGAAACACCGGCTCGGCCCCTCGCGTGGGCTTCCCCATGCTGTGCCTCGAAGATGGCGCCAGCGGCATCCGACAGGCGGACCACGTCACCGCTTTCCCAGATGGTATCACAGCCGGTGCCACTTTCGACAAGGAGTTGATGTATCAGAGAGGCGTGGCCTTGGGAAAGGAGGCTCGTGGCAAGGGTGTCAACATCTTGCTCGGCCCCACGGTTGGCCCTATTGGACGCAAGCCCAAAGGTGGTCGTAATTGGGAGGGCTTCGGTGTCGATCCTACGCTGCAGGCCACCGGCGCTCGCCAGACCATCAAGGGTATCCAGGAACAGGGTGTCATTGCGACTATTAAGCACCTGGTCGGTAACGAACAGGAAATGTACCGCATGTACAACCCGTTCCAGCAAGCCTATAGCTCCAATATTGGTATGCAAGTCTTCAAATTCGGTGTTTACTTTACCGAGACTAATGAGTTCACTTGCAGATGACCGCACTCTGCATGAAGTTTATCTATGGCCATTTGCTGAAGGAATCCATGCCGGCGTTGGCGCGGTCATGACTGCCTATAACGCTGTAAGTCACATCGTAGACATATACAAGAACATTATTTGTTGACGAATCACTTTCAGGTCAACGGTTCCGCATGTAGCCAGAACCCATACCTCATCAACGGCATTCTCAAGGATGAGCTTGGCTTCCAAGGGTTTGTGATGAGCGACTGGCTCGGTCACATGTCTGGTGTTGAATCCGCATTGGCCGGGCTCGACATGGACATGCCTGGCGACACGCAGGTTCCGCTCCTTGGATACAGCTATTGGATGTTTGAGCTGACTAGATCCGCTCTCAATGGATCGGTACCAATGACCCGTCTGAACGACATGGCAACTCGTATCGTTGCCACCTGGTACCATATGGGCCAAGACCAGGGTTTTCCAGCAACCAATTTCCACTACAACACCAGAGACGAGAAAGGCCCTCTCTACCCTGCTGCGTGGCCGGAGTCTCCCACCACCGTAATCAATGAGAACATTGACGTTCGGGCCGACCACGACATCGTCGCCCGACAGGTGGCCCAGGATGCCATCACGCTGCTCAAGAATGACGCCGGGCTGCTGCCCCTGTCGGAAGAGCGCTCCATCAAGGTCTTTGGTACAGATGCCGCCAAGAATCCCGACGGACCAAATGCATGCGCGGACCGAAACTGCAACAAGGGCACGCTCGGCCAGGGCTGGGGCAGCGGTACGGTGGACTACACGTACCTGGACGATCCCATTGGAGCACTCCAAGCCCGTGTCAAGAATGTGACACTGTACAACACTGACTCGGTCCCTCCCTCCCTTCCCAAGCCCGCTGATGATGATATCGCGATTGTTTTTATCAGCTCGGACGCGGGCGAGAATACCTACACCGTGGAAGGAAACCATGGTGATCGAGATGCCTCTAAGCTTTACGCCTGGCACAACGGAGACCAGTTGGTACAAGATGTCGCCAAGAAGTACCGAAATGTAATTGTTGTCGTGCACACGGTTGGTCCACTTGTTCTTGAGAAGTGGATCGAGCTACCGACTGTCAAGTCGGTTTTGATTGCGCATTTGCCTGGACAAGAAGCCGGTCGATCCTTGGTTGAGGTTCTCTACGGAGATGTATCGCCTAATGGACACCTGCCTTACAGCATCACTCATGCTGAGGAGGACATGCCGAAGAGTGTTACAGATCTGATCAACTTTGAGCTCGCGGGTAAACAAGCCGACGATGATTACACCGAGGGTCTCTACATTGACTACAGATGGTTGAACAAGCAGAAGATCAAGCCTCGCTACGCCTTTGGACATGGTCTCAGCTATACCAAGTTCAACTTGAGTGATGCCTCCATCAAGAAGGTGACCTCGCTGACCAAGACCCCTCCCGCGCGCGCTGCCAAGTCCGGCATTCTCGACTACTCGCAAAAGATTCCCGATGCAAGCGAGGGTGTTGCGCCGGACGGCTTCAAGAAGCTCTTTCGCTACATTTACTCGTGGGTCCAGCCAAATGAAGCTGCCGACGCCGTCAAGGATGCCGCGACAAAGAAATACCCCTACCCGGACGGTTATTCGACAGAGCAAAAACCTGGTCCCCGCGCCGGCGGTGGCGAGGGAGGAAACCCCGCGCTCTGGGATGTCGCCTATACGCTCTCCGTCAAGGTTACCAATGTTGGCAACAAGTATGGCGGCAAGGCATCCGTGCAAGCATATCTGCAGTTTCCAGATGATGCTGGTTACGAGACTCCCATCATCCAGCTGCGTGATTTTGAAAAGACCAAAACTATTGCTCCTGGAGGCAGCGAGACCGTCAAGCTGCAGCTCACACGCAAGGACCTCAGCGTCTGGGATACCGTCAAGCAAGATTGGGTCATTCCCACGGTCGACGGTGGGTATAAAGTATGGGTTGGTGAGGCTAGTGATAACCTCGGCACTGTTTGCTCTATCGACTCGATGAAGTGCCAGTCTGGGGCCAAAGGGCCTGTGCAGTAATGTGTTCGTATGATGGTGGTATCAATGTGAATACGTAGTACGAGTAGCAGGAGCCATTGTTTAGAAGAATTGATTTGAAAAATGCATATAAATTCGCCAACAGTGTATAATGTACAGTGATATGTAGCAACTGGTCAAGCCAACTCTGAGCAAGACCCGGCGACGGGCCTGCCTAATGCTTTTCCCCAGCACGTAAATGTTACAAGCCTTCATGCTGAGCTTCGTAGAGAACGAAGAATCAATTATCCATCGTCTGCTCACGATTCATGCCAGCGCTGTCGCTTCCCGCGCCGCTATGTTTTACAGTGCGTAGGAGTAGACGTCCTCCGCCCTACCGCTTAGTGGCAACCCAGCTTGTTCTTCCCCTTCTGGATGCGTCGTCGAATAATGGCTCGGCCGGTGCGCGAGCGCACGCGCGCGAGGTAGCCGTGGCGACGCTTCTGCACCAGTCGCGTGGCGCCGTTCATGGTGTTGCGAGGACCGCAGCGAATCTGGCTGACGCCGCCCGCGAGCGCCGGGTGCGCCGAAATGGCCGAGGGGGCGACAACATCGGCGGTGACGGCGGAGGCGGTAGACGTCGTGGGCACGAAGCTCGTCAGGGCGTTTGGTCTTCGAATCGCGTTGGCGTAGATGCTCGGGCGGATGGGGGAGAGGGTTGTGAAGGTTCTAAACAAGGTCAGCCTAACTGTCGCGGGAGAAAATCCGACGCGGCAGTGGTGGAGCTGGGCGGCGCAATGGAAGCATACCGAATAGGAAGAGCTGCTCCTTTCAGCACAGGACGTGCTACACGAGTGAGGGCTTGCATTGTGGCGGTAATTGGAGATTGATCTATGATGAAAGAAGTCGGCCTGGTGGTGGATGGCGATGCTGGCCCTGGAGTCTGGAAATTTTAGAGCACGTTGATTGGCTCACGCTGCTAGGGGTCGCCAAATTTATGGGTCATGTCCTACACTGCAAATTCAACGAGCACTGTCATAGATATGTGGAAGAATAGTTTGATACAATATATTTTAATTATGTGTTGAAGGAAGTCTTATTGAGCACAAACCTGCATTTGTTAGAGAAGTGTGGTTCTATGATCGAACATTTACGACCTCGCCGTGCGGATTGACAGCAATGGCTGCTCACGCGAGCCAGCCTAGGCGGGTTTTTAACGAAACACTTTCCTTCTTCTGTCTTCTGGAAGAAAGTGAGTCCTTTCATCTGATCTTCACTACAATTTTCTACAAAATCTGCGAGACGGAGAGTGTCATTTCATCCTACTGTATACCGCCTCCTCGACGATAACTGAACCAAGTAGTATTGCAAGCAAGCTCTGTCGAGCTATCTGTACGCCACTGCGCCTAAGTAAACATATGCTTTTCCCTTATATCCCAGTTGTAGCTCTTCGTGCTACTCTCAATACCCGTACCACGTGGCTTCCCGCCGTTGCTCGTTCATAGATCCCGCCTTACAAGGCGCGAAAGTTTTGTGACATGATGAGCCACTTCTTGGCGCCTCTCGGCGGATTCCTGGCCATGGCATCCCAGTTCGGCACGAGCACAAAGGTCTCGTTGAACATTTTCTGCGGCGCATCCTTGCCCTTGCCAAACTGCACGCGGCCGACGGCCGTGACAACGATGCTCATGCGGCTGCCGTTGCGCTCGGCCTTGGCCGCGTCGTGCAAGTTTTCCGGCATGCCAAACTTGAACGAAGGATTCATGACGTGGGCGTCGAGCGACTCGACGTCGTAGTGTACGCCGTTGCCCTGCGCCTCGATGAGCTTGAGGTAGTCCGCCGGCGTGGCGACGAGCTGCCCGTTGATGGAGATGTCGGCGGATATCGTGTACCGCGGCGACGTGTTGACGTAGAAGCTCTGGAGATTGGCCTTGCTGTTGACGGCCTGGTAGTATGTGCTGACAAAGTTGTCGGCAGCTATCATCCTGTCAGTATCTGTCTATTGAGACTGTTGATGTTTTCAGCCCATACCTTCACCGGAGACTTGCCCCTCCGTGTGCGCGTCCGGTAAGTTCGACTTGTTCATATCGTGTGTTTTATATTTCACACTTGCTTTTTCCAATCAATTCTTCTGTTAAAGTAAAGTTTAGGAATGATTTAAGATGTGGGATGCCGGATGAAGAAGTTATCGCATGTTTTAAGCGTCGCGATCCACTAGGCACCACTGTCAGGCAGCGCAGGCAGAGCAGATCCACCCGCAAGCTTTGGTAGCATAGCTTGCGCTAGCTTGCGACAGGGTCTTTTTCCATTTACCCAGAGTGTTCTTCCACAATCACACAGGCAAACATCATGAGGCTTGCGCGATTGCAACCCCTCAGGGGTGTGCAAGTGAAGCCTCTGCAGCGACTCACCAGACCGACGTGGATCTGCCCCAGCTGCCAGCCCAATGGAGTAGCGTCGCGTCGTCGCTGGAACAGTTCGGCGCAAACCAAGGAGAAGCCCTTCTATGTCACGACGCCGATTTTCTATGTCAATGCCGGTATGCAGAAATTGCAGGCCAATCGCGAGCCAAGATTCTAACCTTTTCCAGCCCCTCACATCGGTCATCTCTACTGCACCGTTCTCGCCGACGTGGTCAAGCGATGGCAGCAGATCAATGGCAGGGAGGCCTTCCTGTGCACCGGCACGGACGAGCACGGCATGAAGATCCAGCGCGCGGCTGCCAAAGAAGGTATGGATCCGAAATCGTTTTGCGACCTCAATTCGGACAAGTTTCGCAGTCTGACGCACGACGCCGACATCTCCAACGACTTCTTCATCCGCACGACCGACCCAGATCACAAGGACGCCGTGTCTCAATTTTGGCTGCAGCTGAAGCACTCGCTACCCAGCCAGCTGGGTCTCTACAAAGGCTCACATGAGGGATGGTACTGCGTCAGCGACGAATGCTTTTATCCTGAGGACCTTGTGCAGCCCAGCATTGTCCCGCAGACCGGCAAGAAGATCATGATCAATGTCGAGTCTGAGAACGAGGTGGAATGGGTCAAGGAAGAGACATGGTTCTTCCCTCTGACCAAATACAAGGAGGCTCTTCTCAAGTTCTATGACGAGAATCCCGAATGGGTCAAGCCTGCCAATCGTATGCAAGAGGTGCGCGATTGGGTAGAAAACCATCTCGAGGATCTTTCCGTTACCAGGCCAGTCTCGCGACTAAACTGGGGTGTTTCCGACCCTGAAGATCCATCGCAAACCATCTACGTTTGGGTCGATGCGCTCATCAACTACATCACAAAGGCTGGTTACGGTAGCAAGTGGCGGACATCGACAGAAGACATGGGCATTTGGCCGGCCGACCTGCAAATCATTGGCAAGGACATTTTGCGCTTCCACGCCATCTACTGGCCTGCGCTTCTGATTGCTCTTGGTCTCCCTCCTGCCAAAGGCATCTTATGCCATAATCACTGGACCATGTCCAATCGCAAAATGTCCAAGTCGCTCGGTAACGTTGTCAATCCCGTCTTTGCGCTTCAGCGGTGGGACATTGACCCTTTGCGCTACTTCCTCATGCGCAACGGCAACTTCAGCAGAGACATGAGCTACTCCAATGATATCATAGCCGCCATCTACACCAAAGAGCTGCAGGCCAATATTGGCAATCTCTTTTACAGAATCGCCAAACCCAAAGCTAGTGCGGCCTGGTCGACCAAGGGGGCAGTTGAGACCAGCAATAGTGGTGCTTTCAAGTCACTTGACATGATCAAGGACCAAGAAGATTACAAACACTTTTTCTCCTTGGAATCGTTGCTTGCACGAACAGCGGATGGCGTTTCCAGAGAGATGGTGGATTACAATACTAGTGGCGCCATCCGTGAAGTATTTGAACTCTTGAGAGAAGTACGTTACCTCTTATGAGTGAAGAACAAAGTTACTAACAGGAACGACAGACAAACCGATTCATTACAGACACTCAGCCATGGGTGCTCGCCAAGCAAAACGAGACCCTGTCACCGCTGCTTCTGAATTGGACGATATATCGCAGCGCCGAGGCCCTTCGCATTGCCGGTATTCTTTTGCAGCCCATTATGCCGAGCAAGATGAAGCGCCTTCTCGACGAAATGGGGGTGCAACCTGACCGCCGCACCGTGGCCTACGCCAAACCGAATGCTGACGACGCATACGGCACCGGCAGCGAGAAGAAGACCAATTTTGACAGGGCAAACAAGCACCTAACGCTCTTCCCGCCCACTGTCAGTGGCGACGTATCCGACGCCGAGGTATTGCGAGATTTCAAGTCCCATCTGGGAACAACGGCGCCCAAATCCAAAATGAACCAAATGGTCGAACTCCTAGCCATGGAGGCGAGAATGGGTGAAGAACAGGTCGCCAAGCTGTTGGCAACGGAAATTCCTATCGAGCAGGCTTCACCAAGGGCGTCTGACTGAGTCCGAGAGCTTGTTTCTTGTAAATTACTGTAGTTTTGATAGCATTTACAGCGGCATGTATAAACAATTGATCAACACTGTTGTTACCTGACTTGAATAATGTTGGTGTACATGATCTGATGCTTGACTTTGACTTGGCAGTATCATTAATTACTAGCACATGAAAGCTCACTGAACCGCCTCACCGAAACTTACAGGCTCGTTTCTAAGATTACTTCATCGCAAGCGAAGTCGACGAGCCGTGCTTGCTTCGCCGCTGATGGTGGTGCTGTGCTTCATTAATTGCATTTTTGCCCTCTCTTGCGATATCCACTTTCGCTGCCTGTCAACTCGCGGGCTTCAAACTTTACTCGCGCAAGGCTGTCCCAAGCATGAGGATCAATCAGCACACAGGTGAGTGGTCCAAGCTTAATTTTGCTGTAATATGGATTATTGACCCTGGATTGGTAGCGATATCAGGTGCCAAGGCGCTCCTGGTGCCGTACGAGGCGCACCATGTGGTCAAGTACCACGGCTGGATGCAGGACCCAGTACGTCATTCTTACCTCAAGCAAACAGCATGGGGGTGAAATTTTTGCTCATGCAAAGTTTTCTAGGATATACAACAGGCTACGGCGTCGGAGCCCATGACGCTGGAGGAAGAGTACGAGAACCAGCAGTCATGGAGGACGTCGACGGACAAGCTCACCTTCATCATATGCGAGCCAGCCGCCCCTGCGGAGACGGCCATCATGGCGCAGAGTCAGGATGCCAACAAACACATGATTGGCGATGTCAACTTCTTTCTCTACGCCGATGACGAAGACGAGAATGACGGCGCAAGCGACAGTCTCATCGGCGAGGTCGACGTCATGGTCGCCGCCAAGGAGCACAGAGGCAAAGGCTACGGCGAAGCCGCTGTGCGTCATTTACTGCTGTACATCCAGATGAACCTTGATGCCATTTTGCGAGAGTATGCGCAGGGCGGCGTGACAAAGGCGCTGCGTGCGTTAATGGTCAAGATTCAGGAGAGCAACAATGGCAGTCGCGCGCTGTTTGAGAAGCTGGGCTTCGAGCAGACGGGGAGCGTCAACTATTTTGGAGAAGTAAAGATGGTTTTCGATTGGAAAGATGGCGTGTCAAAGAGAGATGGCTTCTGGAAGGCGGCTGCTGAAAAATACCGCGAGCTCAGATATGAAGCTTCGGCATAGTTGATGTATATTTTATGACTCGAATCACATAAATCATCCACCCCTTCGTTCGATAGTTGCTTAATTCTTGATTTTCGCGTGTAGACAAACTTGAGGCTAGAAACGCTGAGGACAAGGTGCTCGCAAAGATATTAACGCGTGACGAGCAGAGAAACAAGCCTTTATGAGACGTCAGCCGTATCCCCGAATGGGCTAGCAATATGGGATTTTAGGTTCCTGGTCATATCACCGAAGAAAACCATCAAATGGTAGCCCTTGGAGAGCCTTGGCGCTCACACGAGGACGCAAAGGGAGTTTTGTCAATGAACAACGAGAAAAATCCGCCCTGCGTGGCAAGACCGCAAAGTAGACGCTGGACATGATGGAAGATTCAGCGCTGACTTGTCTTGGGGTGAGTGCTGTTCGTGCCCATGTTCATCGAGGGCAGATTGTGTAAGTATGCATAGGAAGGATGTCGGGCGCGAGAAGAAAGACAGTTGCTTGGAAGGAAAGGCGAAGCGTGGAGCGAGCAGATGTAGGGACGTTTATAGAGCATGCACTTGGGGTTCGTTCTTTATAAGGCTGTAGCAAAACAAGATGGAAGAACGGCATCGATTCGCAGAATGGAACAAATATCATAAGTTTTGCTGAGAATCTAATTTGCATACGCTGCTAGTATCGTTTTGTAACAATCTGCAAAAACTCCAAATTATATGCTTTCGTCACCTATAAAAATTACTTGGCTCATCTTGACATTCGTAGTGTACAACCTTCCTCTCATCCCCCGTCTAATCTACACCTTCATCTTCATACGCCGCGCTCGCTTTCGGTGTTTGTCTACCGCTGCTTCCTCCGCTGCGCAGCATCCCGCTCGCGCCGCCGCGACCCCAGTTGCTGCCGTTGCTGTTCATTCGCGCCGGGCCACCATTTGGTCTCGGCTGCTGCTGCTGCGGCGACTCTGGCTCTGGCTCTGGCTCTTGATCGAAATCGATTATGTCATTGTCAATGTCCTCGAGCTCCTGCTCGATCGTGCGTCCGCGAGGGCTTAGACGTCGCAGCGGGACATGTTTGCCGTTGCCGTTGCCGTTTTGACGGGGGTCCGCATAGAGGTTCGGGTCGCGACCCAGCAGACGATCTGCCTTGCTGGCGGGCTGACGGTTCTGCGGCGGCTGGTAGCGCTGCTGCTGTGGTTGATGTTGCTGCTGGTAGGCGGGTGGTTCTGGTGGAGGGCCAGCCTCGCCCCAGCCGGCGTTGATTTCGCGCTGGCGCTGCTGCTCGCGTTCGATGCGGACGCGGTCGCAGGCCTCGAGCCACGCGGGGCTCGCCTCCCACGCCCAGCCGTCGCCGGTGGTGTTGCAGATGGGAATGAACCACAACGCGGGCGTCGGTCCCAGCAGATGCTTCATGTTACGGCGCCAGCCCAGGTCGAAGGCACTTGGTAGCTTCTCCGCGTCCTGCTCATCGAGGTATTCTTGGTACCGCCGACGGCTCTGCTCGCGCTCCATCTCGGCGTATGAGCGCTGGCGCGGCGGCTGGGCGTTGCTCGGCCGGTCCTGCGCCCAGCGCTGCTCTTCTCCCTCCTCGGGACCGGTGATGCCGGGCAGCGCGGCCGTGTGAAAGTCGACAATCTGCTGCGCGACAGGGTGAAACTGGTGGCGCGGGTCGTGGGCGAGGTTGTAGGAGCGCCGCAGCGGCGACAGGTAGCGCGTCTTCTCGAGGCATTCTATCGTGGTCTGGCCGCGCAGGGACAGCATGATGTGCCATCCGGTGAAGATGGCCAGCACGATGCCGATGATACCGCTCATGACGGACAGCATGATGTAGTTGATGGGCATCAGGTTGTCCACCTCCTCGGTGATGCCGCTAATCACCTGCGTCCACACCCAGGTGCCGCTGACGGCAAAGGAGTAGAAGCACAGCATCGTCGTGTAGCAGAGGAACAGCAAAAAAGCCTTGTAGTTGCGCAGGCCGACGCACGTCGCCAGCCACGGGCAGTGGTGGTCCATCTTTAGGACGCAGCGCTTGCACGTGGAGCAGTGGTGCGCGCGGTCAGGCTTGCGCGCCTGACACTTTTTGCAGAAGCGCACCTCGCCGTTGCTCTTGACGGTCAGGGATGTCGTCGGGCGGTTGGTCTGCGCGGTCGGCAGCATGCCGTAGCCCTCGGTCGTAGTGGTCGAGCCGGCGGGCGTAAAGACGGCGACGGTGTAGGACCAGTTGGCGAGGAGATATATGGCGATGCCAACGGCTGAAGATGTCGTGCCTGTAAAAGGGTAGGGTTAGCATCGGAGAGTTTGATTTAACAGATAGAGGTTTTGCCGCACCGAGCCAAGCAATCTTATTGTCTTCATTGCCAATGCTGACAATGGTGTAGACGGCCCACGTCGTCAGGCCGTAGACGAAGAGGAGCGGGAAGTACTTGACAATCGAGCAGCATGTGCGCTCGAGCCGGCGCGCCCATCGCCGGGCCATTCTGTCGTCACCGAGGCGGCCGTCGGCCTCGAAAGGATGATCGGGATCGGAATCCAACGTGTCGGCTTTGGCGGGACGCTATTATGGCTTCATGGAGGCGAGACTCGTGGGCAGGAAAAAGGGAGCTGCTCGCAAAGGGGCTCGTCCGGGTATGTCGTGAATAGTTAGTGTTTTGGCAAAAGGTGTCATATGTTACAAAAAATGTCTGGGTGTACAGCCGCTGATGAGGCAGCACAGATTAGGTCATCAGGGGCGAATCTCTGCTGCGCCCGCTGGAGAACCTTGCGCTGATCACAGGCTACCCTGCAACTTGGGGGGATTTTGAAAATTGGGCTCTCGCGCTCTATAAAAATTTTTATCTGGTGCTCAAACTTACTTTCTGTCTAAAATAACAGCTATAGGACTCTTTAAAGTAGCTTAAGGATAGTACTCCTCGTGGTAATGAGCCTGAGTCACTCTGTCCAGCCCGCTGTGGTGAAACTATACTGGCCAGCTACCATCACCAGAATACCTTCTTGATAGCACCCTTCTGCACATTGTACTTGACGCAGTCATTGCTATCATCCATATCAACTTGCACAATACCCCCAGTAATCTGGTCCAGAAATGCTCCGTACTGATCCGTTTCCCGAATTCGACAATGCCCCGGAGACTCGGCATGATAGGTGATTGCTTCTACCGATTTGAAGATGCGGGAGCATCTCGGGCACTGGTACGACTTATCGCCGTGCGCGGGCGACTTGAGATGATTGACAATACTAAATTTGTTGTCGTAGTACTTGCTGTTACTATCGTCAGCCTTGCTCCTCGCCAGCGCCATGTTGAACTTACCCGCATCCAAGCTTTGGGCAGACATATTTGTTAATAACCGGGCTGAGATAATTGGACGCGTTGAAAAATGGGCTCCTCGGGTCATCTATGTCCATCTCCTCCAGAGGCTTCGGGGAGGGTCGGGTCGCGGCCACAAGCTGCTCGACAGTAGGCGCAACGCTTGTTTTCTGACGATCTTTCGTGATAAAAGCCTGGACATCTTTGGTCCCCCACGCGCCTTGCCACTTGACAGCCAGTGATTCTGGCGGTTTTGCCTGTGCCTTTTCCTGCGCTCTTTCCTGATTATCGCCCGTTGGTAAAGCTGGAAATTTTGTCGCTAGCGATTGCTCTGATGACATTTGGATAAGCCAGTCTGAACTGTCGGTGTTCCCGGGCGTTGCTTTCTCGTTGGTGGGCATTTTATTGTCTTGTCTTTGCACCAGCGCGGAGTTCCATTTCTTAGCAAGACTTTGTGTTGGTGCTTGAGTCTCCTGCTTTGTTAGGGGCACCTCCTGGGTCTTTCTTTCCTCGGGCTCACTCTTCTTTGGCAGCTCGGTCTGCTTCGACGGGAGGCCTGGAAAATCAGACTCGGTAAGCACTCCTGGTTTCACAGCGCTTGGTGCTTCGACGACATCAGTCCACGGCTCGACATGGATTTTTGACATGTAGCTGACGAAGCTTCCCTTGACAGGCTCATTCGAACGTTTTTCAAGCTCCCGATGGAAGTCAAGCTTGGTTTCCCGCAGCATCACCAAATCTTTAGAGCCAATCCGTGTGCATTCCCCACGCTCGATATGGGACATCAGCGTCCCGACTCGGCTAAAAGGCCCTCGTCCGCAGCCGGGGCAGTTGAGCTCTTGACTGGGCTCATGAGACTATTCCAGTGGAATGTCAGTGGAAGTGGTCAAGAGTGAGTCATAAAGTACTCACGCACCCGTTCAACGTGCAAGAGCTCGCTCCTCGCGACTTCAAAAGGCTGGCCGCAGAATGTGCAGCTTTTATGGTCATCTCTTCCAAGATCTCGCATGGCGCATTTGTGATCCCACAGGAGCTTCCACGCAGGGAACACAAGTTTGCAGGGGCGGCAAGGAAATTCAGCATTTGGCCCTGTATCCATTGCTGCGGTATTGACCAGATGCTCTGTCGAAGGCAATCCAGGATCGCTAAGAGGAGACAGTTTGAAAGCATGAAAAGAATCATGTAGTGATGTTTGAATTGATAGATTTTTGGCGGCGTTTGCAGCGTTGCCAGCCACTCTTGCTTCCCGTGCCAGCTGGCAGTGTGGCAGCTGGCAGCTGGTCAAACGCCGATGCTACCTGGTTCTGCTGCTATTCTAATTCTGGGTATACATCATCCGCTTCATCCGCATCATGTACTCCGCTAAATCTATATCGATACGGGCCGTGATAATTTTGTCTACGATAATTTTGGCTGTTATAGTCTTGGCCGTTGTATTCTTGGCCATTGTAATCGTCAACTAACGTATCCAGCTGGTCATCAAGATCGGAGCCGCTGTCATTTTCCTCGTTGCTCTCTGCACCAGAGTCATCATCATTCTCGACTGCTTCCATCGGCGCTCTGCTTGGCGAGCTTGCCACGGATGCAGGATCATCGGCCGTTGACGCTGCTGGACGACCGTGCAGTTTGACGTTGTATCCTTGGCTCTTCTTTTTTGGCGGCTTGCGACCACGTAAGGCCGTCAATTCCTCATCCGTCAGTCGCAAATTCGGCAGCGGTAGATGAAAATTGCTCGATGTCGATCTCGGAGGGGTCATATCACCAAATTGCAGAGTAGCGGAAAAATCAGCTCGAGTCAGCTGTCTGCCAAATCTAATACCAACCAGTTTGGTCTTCATAATAGCCTTGACTTTGGCCCAGAGTCCACCATGATACCAGCCGCTGCTGATGTCCCACGTTGGACGCACTGCAGCCCCATCGAGCAGCTCACGCAAGAGAGGGTCGGTAATGTCGCAGATTTGCCAAACTTTACCATCCGTGTCATACGTTTCACCATCAAAGATATGACTAGTTGCGCCAGCTGGCGTCTGCCGCTCTTCCACCTTTTCGGGACGACGGTACGTGCGCACAGCGGCAGGGCCCTGAGGCCGCTTATGCTTTGTCAACTTGAACATGACGGTCTGGTATTCTCTGTATTTAGGATGCGTTCGTGGGTCAAGTCCATAAGGTACGACACAATCTCTCCAAGGGCCACCCTTGAATTGGTAGGCAGCGTAGTTGAGATACTTCTTGAGCTCGTTCCAGCTGTCGAGCTTGTTGCCGAGATGGTTCAGTAATGAGCGGCGTGTCCATATCGGACGATCTTCGAACGCGGCTTCCAAGTCTGCTAGCACTTCCATGAAGCGTGCATCGGTCACATCTGGAGGTTCCTGCGGGGCGGTGGGTGTAGGGTCGTCGGCGCTGATGAAATATCCAACCTGCTTGACGGCGGTTACATTAACAGTACTACCATCTGCGGTAGTGCGGACGTATGGATTCTGTGAGTAAAAGTAGTTGAAGGGGAGGCTCATGTGCGTGAATAGCGGCGGAGGTATCACGTCGGAATTTTTGCTCTTGTCGATGCCCGGCTCCAAGGTAAAGGCCTTCATCTTTTCGACTGTGGCGAAGTTAGAAAGATGTGACGAACGCATTGTGCTCAAACTTACCGTCTCCTGAAAGCACTTGATCCACGTATCTATTGGTGAGGGAAGAAGTGGACATGTCCCAGTAGAAATCTGCCAGACCGCGGAATCGGTGCGTGTGATTGACTACCCCTACGGCGTCGACGTTGTAGCGACCGGAATTATCCTGGAGCTTTCTTTTCAGAACCTTTGGCTCATCTTGGCGAGCAATTGAGCAGACCGAGCTTGTTTGGTCCGCGTCACGGAGGTCTTGATCACCCACCCATGGACCTGAGGTGCCACGCTTTCTTTTTCTGCCCGTGCGCTTGGGGACCGTAATCTTCAGCACAACATTGTGTGAAGCTGCATTATGGGACATGATGGGATTGCAAAATGGACTTTCTGGATTGAGATATAGCGGGATAGAGTTGCGCTGAGGGTCGAGGAGCTGAATTGCCATTAGCGGCGCAGTATATAAAGCAGCATGGGCTCTTACATGTTCAAAAGAAGGCACACGGCCAAAGGCATTGATGGCGCGATCTATGTTCTGAACCACGGCGGGAATCTCAACGGCCGCAATCTCTGTATTCGGTATGGTGTAGGTCGGTGCACTTTGCGCGGCGCCTTCACGAGCCAAGGCAGACGCTGGCCCTGGGGATGCTGGCGCTGAGCGATCCGATCCAGAGGCCATGGCATCGTTTTCAGAGTCTGAAGGCATTGCAGCGAGGCTCGTGGTAAAGCCGGCTGCAGCTATTGGTGGTTGTTTGCTTATACCACGGCGGTTTGAGGTATGGCGGCTGCGTTTGAGGCAGCATATCCTAGAGCTGCCAGCAGGAGGGATTGATTAGGAAGCTCGGCAGACAATGTCTTTAGTGGTGCGAATGAATAGCTGCTTGACGTCGGCTCCGCAGCGATTGCCATTGGTCGACCATCTCCGGCGTGATTGTGCAGAGCTTGAGGCATGTGTGTGGACCGTGCACATACTGTATGGAGACTGTACCAAACGATAAGCGGCTGTGGCTGCAAAACAACAACAAGCCATCACGAGACGGGCAAAGGTGTGGAGGCCAGGCGGCACTTGAGTTGAGCATGATTGGTCCGTGGTCGGCGTCGTCTGGCAGTGGGCGCAGTTGGCATCTGAGGCGGGATGGAGCGCTAAGCTACAGTGGATGAGGCGCTGGAGCCCTCACGCGCACTGTACCTGGGCACTGCTGGCAATGTACCTCAGGTAGGTACTTACCTCAGGTAATTAGCCCCCTCATCCAACATGGACCTAGCTACTGATGTTATAGAGGACACCACATTAGAGCTCCCCTCCCTGTAACTCTGGCACCAGCCCCCTTGCGATAGCGCATTTCCCCGCCTCCAGCAGAGCTCCCAGGACTCTTCCAGCGCCCAGCAGCCCCAACTTCACCGCCCGCTGCACCACCTTGGGCTGGCTCCCGCTGCTGCAACAACCGTACTGGACCTTGGCTCCGTGCTGCATCAACACCCATCTGCATCTCATCTCCTCCTCTCCACAGCCGGCGCGCCATTCATCTTCATTCTCCTCTAGCCCATCGCCAGCTTCTCGTCCGGCCTGCAATTGCTCACGTATGAGCCTGCTCGCTGGTTCCGTAGCTGCCCGCCCGCCAAACAGCCCTCCCGCCACTCTCCGGCCTCTGCCCTCTCCGCGCGTTCGAGCCCCCTGACTACCGCCCATCGCGTCGAGCCACCATCGAGAGCATCTCCCCAGCCGATCTTGCTAGCCCATACTGCCACCTGCAAACGGTCTTGTTTATCTAGGTCGGCGATTCTCCCCCATCTGCGACCTCGACGCGCTCTTCTGGTCGGCACCGCTGTCATCGCAGCACGCCGCGTTGTCGCCCTACCCCGCCAGAACCACGACCGTGCCACACCTGACAGTACATGGGCGAGCAACTCCAAGACAGGATGAAGCGCTTTAGCCAGAAAGTCGTACGTCAAATCCCATCCGTATTATCTTGTTGCAACCGCAACTGCTAACTTGGCCAGCTCTCTCGAGGCAAAGACTCCACAAAGTCGTCCAAGAAGAACAAAGATTCCAAGGACGGCACCGCGTCGCCTTCGTCGCGGGATCCGTCTACGCAGTCGCCTACCTTGACTCCTACTTCCTCGACCACAGCCGTTAATGATATCCGTAACAAACCCCTGCCACCAAACTCCACAGACGGCCTTGGCCAGGGCGCAGGTGGTGACCGGTTCGGTGCCATGGGCGCCAACTCCAGCCCCAATGGCAACTCTAGGATGCCTCCCACAGTCGTCATCAGCCCAACTCCAGGCGTAAGTGACCGCCGCCCGCGCAAGACCGCCACTGGCGAGAAGCTAACAACCTTGACGCAGCATATCCCGCCTCCGGGCGCTGCCGAGACGATGCCTCACGACCTCGCACCACCCAAGCCTGGCCAAAAGTCGCTCATGATTCACCGCGGAATAGACAACCGTGATGCAATTCCTGAGGGACTTCGAACGCCCAAACGACAGCACTCGTCTCGCTTCGATATCTCCACCAACCGCGACCTCGAGAAGCTGCCCGGCTTCCATGAGGTCCCGCCCAACAGGCGTCAGGAGCTCTTCATGCAAAAGATTGAGCAGTGCAACGTCATCTTTGACTTCAACGATGCTAGTGGCGATATGAAGGCAAAGGAAATTAAGCGACTGGCTTTGCATGAGCTGCTTGACTACGTCGCTAATAACCGACAAGTCATTACCGAGCCCATGTACCCCAAAGTTGTCGACATGTTCAGCAAGAACCTCTTCCGGCCGATCCCCCCTCCGATGAACCCTCAGGGCGAGCCCTTTGACCCGGAAGAGGACGAACCTGTGCTTGAAGTCGCATGGCCCCATATTCAAGTCGTTTACGAGTTCTTCCTGCGCTTCATCGAGAGCCAGGATTTCAACACCAACATTGCCAAGGCCTACATTGACCACAGCTTTGTTTTGCAATTGCTCGACCTTTTCGACTCTGAAGACCCCCGCGAGCGCGATTTCCTCAAGACTACTCTTCATCGAATCTATGGCAAGTTCCTGAACCTGCGCTCGTTTATCCGCCGATCCATCAACAATGTCTTTTTCCAATTTACATACGAAACGGAAAGATTCAACGGCATTGCTGAGCTGTTGGAGATCCTTGGCTCCATCATCAATGGTTTTGCGCTGCCTCTCAAGGAGGAACACAAGATCTTCCTCACACGTGTTCTCCTCCCGCTGCACAAGCCCAGGAGTCTGAGCATGTACCACCCTCAGCTGGCATACTGCATTGTCCAGTTTTTGGAAAAGGATGCATCCCTAACAGAAGACGTAAGTTTGCATATAGCCACTGCCCCAAGACCTCACTAACGGATCGAACAGGTCGTCCTTGGACTTCTCCGCTACTGGCCGAAAGTCAACAGCACAAAGGAAGTCATGTTCCTGAACGAAGTAGAAGACATCTTCGAGGTCATGGATCCTGCCGAATTTGCCAAGGTGCAAGAACCGCTCTTCCATCAGCTCGCCAAGTCTGTAGCCAGCCCGCATTTCCAGGTCGCTGAGCGCGCGCTCTACTTCTGGAACAACGAGTACTTCTGCAACCTGGTCAGCGACAATGTCGAGATTATTCTGCCCATCATGTTTGCCCCTCTTTATGAGAACTCCAAGGGCCACTGGAACAGGTTTGTTGCAATGTCTGCTGTGACGTAAATTGATGGCTAACACCAATGTAGAACCATCCACGGCATGGTGTACAATGCCATGAAGCTCTTCATGGAAATTAACCCGCAGCTCTTTGACGACTGCTCCCACGAGTACACTGAGCACCAGAATAGCGCTGCCGAGCGCGAGGCCCTCCGTGAGCGCAAATGGGCGGCTCTTGGCGAGCAAGCCGAGTCGCGCCGCAACTCTATGTCCACGGATGTCGCCGAGTCACCCCAAAGAACAACCGTCACAGCCATGCCTCGCGTTGATGAGGCTGATCCTGCCACGGACGACAGCCAGAAGCGACTTGATTCCTTGCGGTTGGATCAGACTGGCCGCCGACCTAGTGTCCATGAGCGCCAAGGATCGACAGGGTCGACACGCAGTCGGTGAGAGGATAGTGGCAATGGGGAAGGTATAGCACCATAACCTATGCGATAATATACATCGACCAATCAGCTTCATTTTCGGGATTTTCTACTTCTGCTGCCAGAAACCGCGAGCGCCGCCATGCGCCGTTTGCCAGACAAGGCGAGAAATATCTGCATTGTTTTCTTGAGCACCTGCATATTGAAAGATCTGGTCTCGACGGGCCGTGCGGTCTTGTTTTTTCCCCCTTTTCATCAAGACGTTCGCAAAAGGAGCAGTGGTTTTATATGTCGTGGTTTCTATTTGTGGGAAAGGGGTCGGAGGAATTTGCAACTGGCGCATAAGGAATAAAATTTATTTTCTTTTTTTCCACTGCAGGTGAAACAAAAAAGAAAGGCACAAAAGCAGGTTGAGAGAAGACGATGAGGAAAGAGGATACAAGTCTTGGCAAGCTGGTTGTTTCTATGCTGGATACAGGCACAAAAAGGTCTTGTTTTGTTCTCTCTCTCCTTATCTCTGTCGTAAATGGCTACTGGTACAATCAATTTTGGAGTGCCAGTTTTCTTCACTCAATGTGTTTTGTATATGTGTGTATGTTTGAACGGCTTGTGCGGTTGAGGACTAGGAAAATCGGGAGATACTGGGAGGGAAGATGGGGAGGTTTCTTGCGTAATGGAGATGATCATGAAAGTACGTTGACAGAACATTTTTTAACCCTTTCTATCTTTCACATATATTTTCTGTCTTTTTTTTTTGCTTCTGTTGGCCACCAAATAGACTCTCCTTTTATATACTCGTTCAATGAACATTGTTCTGAAGTTCATGGCCATTTCTATTTTGATACATGCTAGTACAAAAAGATTATCGCCCTCGACCACGGTCGTAGCCTCCTCCTCCCCTTCCGTGGTAGTTGTTGCTATGACCACCGCGTCTATTATTATACGTGTTCTGTTGGTATCCGTTGTTGTATCCTCCTTGTGGACAGCCTCCTTGAGCCGGAGGCGGCGGCGGTGGAGGGGGAGGAAGACTTTGGCTGGCAGACCAGGCAGCCATCATCTGGCTCATGACGGCAGGATCGGGCGTCCAGTTCGGCATGCCCCCTCCCTGGGACATATGTTGTAGTGGCGGCAGCGGCAGCGGG
>JARDXD010001152.1:0-34890 GCA_029218145.1 Aphanocladium album
GCCCAGCCCTCCCCGATCCACGCCCCTCCCCAACTCCAAGACCTTCAATGCTGTGTCAATGCAGAGCACCGACTTCATGAATATGAGCTCATTCAAGAACGAATTCATGAGGATGGACGGATTTGACACACTCCCCCGTGACGGCGAATTCCTTTCTGCCGATGACCTTTCTCAGCACACCACCCCCGAGACTCAGCACATGGGCAGCTTTGCCAACGAATATGATAGCCAGTCTGAGTACCAGAACTACGAGGAAGCTGTCGCAGCTCATCGCCAGAGGCGATCTGCGCACCGCCGCACTGAATCCATTGCCAGCATTGCCAGTGCCGCCAGCATTGCCAGCATCAACATTGAGGAGACCAAGACCGACACTGGAGTTACCACCGAAGAGATTGCCCAGTTCATCCAGAGCCCCGATACCAGCGATGGTAAGTGGGTATGCCTGTTTGAGGAGTGTGGCAAGGAATTTGGTCGCAAGGAGAACATCAAGTCCCATGTTCAGACTCATCTCAACGACCGCCAGTACCAGTGCCCGACTTGCAAGAAGTGCTTTGTCCGTCAGCATGACCTCAAGCGCCACGCCAAGATTCACACAGGCATCAAGCCTTATCCCTGCGAGTGTGGCAACAGCTTCGCCCGTCATGATGCTCTGACCAGACATCGCCAGCGCGGCATGTGCATTGGTGCTTTTGATGGTGTCGTACGCAAGGTTGTCAAGCGCGGTCGTCCGAAGAAGAACCGTCCCGATATGGAGACGCGCATGGAGAAGTCGGCCAGAACCAGAAGAAAGAACAACATGTCGGTTAGCTCCATGTCTTCCTTCTCTGGATATTCGGACAGCTCGGTCGCCAATTCTCCCGAGCCCGACTTCAACATGAACGACGAGGTTATGGATATGGGTCCCATTGACTCGTCCATGCATGGCATGGCCGCCCTGTCCTCTGCCCCCATGCCCACGATGATCGGCCGCCGTGCTGTAGACATCGCCCCCTCACCGTCTGCGGCCAGCATCCACTCTTACGTTTCCCCCGAGGCCATCATGGACAAGGAACCCGCATCTCCTGCGAAGAGTGCCGCCAGTCACTACCAAAGCCCCCCAGCTCTGACGCAGTCGTCCTCACCACCTCCCGCGGCCCTCTTTGCTGTAGGCCCTAACACGTCAATGGGCATGGTCGACTCAGCTGCGGGCAACAGCACCCTGCCAATGAACATTGGCCAGCAAGAAGAAGACATTATGCTACAATTCACCAATGACGACGGTCTCGTTCAGCTCGAACGTGATCCCAGCATGTTGATGATGAGCAAGTTTGAGGAGGAGTTTAACATGTTTACGAACAATGATGAACTCTTCTTTGGCAGCTCATGATCCGACATGGCTGACGAATGTCGCTATTATGTGTTTATTGTATGACTATTTTCTCGTGTCACATATGTCTTTCCTGTCTTAATATTTTTTCCCCGTGTTACGTTGTGGGTACTTTTTTTTACGAAGTTACGTCAATAAATGGGAGCAGATTTTGCGCTCACAGTATAATGATGCTCCTCACGGCGGGACTTGGCTATTTTTGCCGACTGCTTTTGATATCTGCACACGGGAAGATGCAAATCTGAAAATATGACCCCTTGCTGGTTTGGTTCTGGGAAAGGATGATGGTGTCTGGTTTCGGATTTTGATTTCCTTTTTGTACAACTAGAGGGATGGAATGATTTTAATGAGTATTTTTTGTTGTTAATGTTTGATGAAGGACGAACGGGTTTATGTTTTGAAAGAGGAATAGTTACACCCCGTGTATCTAGGGCACGTTAACTGGATGCAGTTGCTGTAATGTTCTCCCTCTTCGGCTTGGGTATATTAGAAAATATGAATCGACCTTTATCGAGGCAAAGTGAGCGCCAAAAGCTAATTCAGTGATTGTATAAGTCAAAAGCAAGTCCAGTTGGTTCCTGATGGCAACGAGCGGCCCTGGATGGGGAATGCGTGAATAATGCATAAAGAAGCATATTCAATGACGTGGATTTTTGCCTCATCAATGTCTTAGATTAGGCTTGAGACGTCCTATCGAGCTTTTTTTCAGGTATATATGTAATTAAGATCCGTCTAACTCTTGCCTTGATATAATGCCGCTATGGTAATGACTGAATGTCCACTCTCAATCGCCCTTTATAGTGAGTGTAACAATACACTCATACCTATTAGCCTGGAAATTGACATGGTCGTTGCTAAGTGATAGGTCAGCAAGTTCCGCATGGCGGATATCTCAAACAAGGTAGTTACCTAGCTATTCCGTCGTATCTGGGGACGGCGGCCAGCACCTATTAGAACCTGATCTAGCCTCTTGCTGGACTTGCAGGCCTGCGATATTCTACTAGATTAATTTTTAGAAAATAAATAAATTCGGTTCCTATTTGATAAGAATATGCTACTGCCTTTTAACGCTTAATGCATTTAACCCTAATAATAACAGTAGAAAAACGTTCACGTTATGTCTCATTATCAGGGCCTTGGTTAGGTATGGGTAGTGGGCAGTGGCAGGTCAAACTTGCTTGCCCCTTTGCACCAAAATTGCTGGCCCCACACCGCCCTCAGCGCTCCAGGCAGAAAAAAAGTGTACCTCCACCTTTTGGTTGCCAGTGGCTTCCATCGACTTGTGTGCCCGCGGTTCCATTTACGAAACCTCATCAACTCGCTGCGGCCACGTCAAGACATACCTCCAGCGAGCCCAGCACCGAATTCGATCAAAATGTCTGCTGCGCAGCTTCTCAACCCCAAGGCCGAGTCCCGCGTGCGTATTGCGTCCCATACACCGACCCCCGACCGACACATCCCACATTTCAGGTGGCTAACTGGCAGCAGAGGAGGGGCGAAGCTCTGAAGGTCAACATCAGTGCGGGCGAGGGCCTTCAGGATGTCCTCAAGTCCAATCTGGGCCCCCTGGGCACCATCAAGATGTGCGTTGCGCTTTGCGATTTTTTGCTTGTCAATTTTTACTGACTGACTGTTCTAGGCTTGTCGATGGCGCTGGCCAGGTACGCACAAACGATTCCCGCTCCTTTCGCGCGCTGCAACGCTCGAGAACGCCACCTTCTAACCGATGTCGAACATGATAGATCAAGCTCACAAAGGATGGCAACATTCTTCTTCGCGAAATGCAAATACAGAACCCGACCGCCGTCATGATCGCCCGAGCTGCCACCGCCCAGGACGATATTTGCGGTGACGGTACCACCTCCGTTGTGTTGCTGGTCGGTGAGCTGCTGAAGCAGGCCGACCGCTTCATCTCGGAAGGTCTGCATCCCCGTGTCATCACCGACGGCTTCGAGATTGCCAAGGTCGAGGCTCTCAAGGTACGGCTGCTGCAAACACGCGCTCGGCGGAGCTGGCCCTGCTAACAACCCCCTGATAGTTCCTTGACAAGTTCAAGCTCCCCAAAGATATCGACAGAGAACTCCTGCTCAACGTTGCCCGCACATCGCTTTCCACCAAGCTCAACGCAACCTTGGCTTCGAAGCTGACCCCCGACATTGTTGACGCCGTCCTCGCCATCTACCAGGAGGGTGCCAAGCCTGACCTGCACATGGTTGAGATCATGAAGATGCAGCACCGCATGGCTGCTGATACCCAGCTGATCAAGGGCCTCGCCCTCGACCACGGTGCCCGTCACCCTGATATGCCCAAGCGTCTGGAGAACTGCTTCATTCTGACTCTCAACGTCAGCTTGGAATACGAAAAGACCGAAATCAACTCCAGCTTCTTCTATTCGAGCGCCGAGCAGCGTGACAAGCTCGTTGAGAGTGAGAGACGCTTCATTGACGCCAAGCTGAAGAAGATTGTTGAGCTCAAGAAGGAGGTTTGCGGAAACGACGGCAAGAAGAACTTTGTCATCATCAACCAGAAGGGTATCGATCCTCTGTCGCTCGATGTCCTGGCCAAGAACGGTATCCTGGCTCTGCGCCGTGCCAAGCGCCGCAACATGGAGCGTCTCCAGCTCATCTGTGGCGGTGTTGCCCAGAACACTGTCGAGGATATGAACGAGGACTGCCTTGGCTGGGCTGGTCTCGTCTACGAGCAGACTCTCGGAGAGGAGAAGTTCACCTTTGTCGAGGAAGTCAAGGACCCCAAGTCCGTCACTTTGCTGATCAAGGGCCCCAACCAGCACACCATCGCTCAAGTCAACGACGCTGTTCGCGATGGCCTGCGCAGTGTCTACAACACAATTGTGGACAAGAGCGTCGTTCCCGGCGCCGGTGCTTTCCAGGTTGCTTGCGCTGCTCACTTGCGCAGTGACGCTTTCGCAAAGACGATCAAGGGCAAGGCCAAGTTTGGTGTCGAGGCTTTTGCCAACGCCCTTCTCGTTATTCCCAAGACCCTTGCTGCCAACGCCGGCCATGACGTGCAGGATGCCAGTATGTACCATTGATACCAAAGACCATAAAGAATATATTACTAACCAATATCAGTTGCCGCTTTGCAAGACGGTGTCAACGACGGTGAAGTTGTTGGCCTGAACCTGGAGACCGGTGAGCCTATGGACCCTGAGCTTGAGGGTGTCTTTGATTCATTCCGTGTCCTCCGTAACTGCATGGCCTCTAGCGCAAGCATTGCCTCAAATCTGCTGCTTTGCGATGAGTTGCTCAAGGCCCGACAGATGGGTAGAGCAAAGGGCCCTGGCCCTGGTATGGACGGCCCGGATGATCACATGTAAGAAAATAAAAGGAAAAGAAAAGGGGTTAGATCTGCTTTAGAATAAAAGCTCTCTTTACATAGTGGATATACCATCAATATTTCTCAGCTATAATACATCTGAAAAGTGTTTTGTAAAGGACGTGGGGTTCTGATAGTCGCAGTCGAGTTGCCCCGCGGTGGCGCTGCCCAAGATCAACGCCGACTAGAAAAAAAAAAACTTGACCCCACCATCACTCAAAGTCGGATCGCAGTAAACTACACAACACAACATGGCTGATTACGACTCTGATTCCTCGGATGGAGAATTCGCCGAGACGAATGTTCTTTTGGGGTATGCATCGAAAGATGCTGACGAAGATACCATAAGCCGCATCGGTGGCCGTCCGGTAAGCTCTTTGCTACTCCATTTGCCCCTCCATCCCGCATTGCCTCCATGGCTAACATTTTCGGTTGCTCCAGGAATGGCTGGAGAGTGACAAGGCCCCGTCGGCAGCCCTAGCCCGATGCAAGATTTGCAAGGATCTCATGGTCCTGCTGCTGCAGCTCAACGGCGAGCTGCCCGAGCGATTCCCCAACCACGACCGGCGCATATACGTATTTGCCTGCAAGCGCACCGCCTGCAACCGCAGAGAGGGCAGTATCCGCGTGATACGTGGCGTGCGCGTGTGGGAAGATGACGGCTCAGCGGTGGCGGCAGCCGAAGCCGCGCAGAAGAGAAAGCAGGAGGAGGCCCAGAAGCAGGAGAAGCCCAAGGAACCGGAGCAACCCAAGCCACTGCTGGGCAACGCCCTCTTTGGCGGCGGCCCGTCGGGGTCAGCGGGCGCGAACCCGTTCTCGTCAAACGCCAACCCGTTTAGCTCGTCATCTGGTGGTGCTGCGGCAAGCAATCCCTTTGGCGCAAATCCGTTTGCTTCGCAGCAAGCTGCCGCACCGACGCCTGCTCCAACTACAACCAATACGACCACAACGACTAAGGAACAAGATCTACCCAAGACCTTTGCCGAGACTCTCTCCATAAACGCCCCCAAGACAGAGGCTGTACGGCCACCGACGCCCGAGCCCTGGCCCGTCGAATCCAAGCAGCCAAAGCCGTACCCGACGCTGTACCTGGCCGATGCCGACTACGAGACTCTGGAGCCGGAGCCGGTCCTGCCGCTGCCGGCCAACACGCGCATCGAGGACGCCGACGCGGCCGAGACCACCTCGGCGGCCGACAAGGAAGCCTTTGAGAGCACCATGGACACGACCTTTCAAAAATTTGCCGACCGCCTGGCGCAGAACCCGGAGCAGGTGATTCGCTACGAGTTTGCCGGCGCGCCGCTGCTGTGCTCCAAGACGGACGCCGTCGCGCAGGCGTTTGGCGGCCGGGGAGCTATCCCCCGGTGCCCGAGCTGCGGCGGCGGGAGGACGTTTGAGGTGCAGCTGACGCCGCACGCAATCGTGGAGCTGGAGGCTGACGACTTGAGCCTGGAGGGCATGGAATGGGGCACCATCATCGTGGGCGTGTGCGAGCGGGACTGCGTGCCCGGCTACCTGGAGACGGAGGAGGCCGGATATCTGGAGGAGTGGGCTGGTGTGCAGTGGGAAGAAGCGGGTGGTAAGAGATGAGGAGTTATTATAGACGCATATAGCCATTTGATACACACACATCATGATAGAAGAGAATGAAAACAAATGAATGAATCATCAATTATCACCTCAAGCGTAGTCACAACATTTTTGAGTACCGGCCAAAGATGGCGATTATGGGAAGACTTTTTGCAACTTTCAACTTTTTTTCTTTTGATCAGTCAGCTGCTTTGGCAGCGACTATAAGATCTGAATGTAATCGCTTTCACTTTTTTAAACCATGAAATGTCCTGTTTAAAACGCCATAGCTCGGACCCTTCCCCACCCCATAAGATACGTAAAATCCTTTATATCATCAAATATGTAATGTCCCTGTCTTTTAATATTCCCAAATGAAAAACCCACGCCGAGTGCTCTATACAGTCTCCTCCCAGGTGCGTCGGATGATGCGGGAGAACTGCTCAATGTTGACGTCCTCTCTGATCTCAGCCTTCTTGGCCTCGTTGTCGGGGTTGGCAGGGACCTTGATGTTGCCCTCGCCGTCGACGGACCAGCCGACAACCTCGGTGATGAACTTGTTGGTCTTGTCCTTGTTGAGGCCGAGCCAGCTCTCGAGGTGCGAAATGTTGACCTCGCGGAAGGCCTGGGAGACGAGCTGGACGATGCGCTGGCGGACAACGTCCTCGAAGCCGGCAATGTCGGCGATGAGGTCGGCGCACAGGTCGTCGCCGTCGAGGTCCGCCCAGAAGTCGGCGTACTGAGAACCCTCGAGCTGCGAGTTGAGAGAGCGCAGCTTGGTCAGGGCTTCGTTGAGCTCGCCGGTGGCGGCTGCCGAGGGATTGATGAGGTGCAGGGCGAGGGAAAACTGAGGAGAGGGAAATTGCGTCATGGCCTTGACGAGGATGTTTGTGACGACCTCATCCTTCATGCGGTCGGGGTTGAGCTGGTACCTGCACGCGTAACTCGCATTAGCAAAACTGTTGGAGACGTGGAAATGCGGAGTCGAAAAAGAGAACAGCGTGTATGAATTTCAGACAACACTAAAGTTCACGTCATTCATGACTGGGCTGATGACCCGTCATATCAGGATAATAGGAAACGTTTACAGTAGTCATCATTTAACGCAGGGAGAAAAGGAAAAAGAAAAGGCGCGAGATGCCTCTCCGCGAAAATGTACTCACAATTTCAGCAGCGTGCGGTTGGCATTGCAGTCGGTATATTTTTGGTCGCACTGCTCCTGGAGGTAGTTCTCCAGGGTGCCAACGGCCTCGGGGTTGTAGCGCTCGAGGCCGCTGATGATGCTGGAGACGTACTCCGGTCTCTCGGGCGGATCTTCGCCGTTCATGTTGGGCTGGTTTATGGACAGAAAGGAGGGATGTCGACGGAGAGAAACGAGTTGGTGGGGCTTTGGGCGAGAAGAATTCGAATGAGATTGTGGTGTGCAGTTTCTTGTGTGCGGCCTGATTAGGCTTAGCGCGGGAGCTCGGGGCTGGAGCTAGCAACAAGAGATAGTCACGTGCTTTGGTGCCAGTCGATGTCATCGCCAGTGAGCGTGTAATTGAACTTGCCCGCGAATCGTGACGAAAGCGCGACCAAGTCCCAATCAGCCAAATTTGTTGAATTTATAGCTGCATCATGTCATTATCAACCTGAATTGAGCGTAATTGCTCTGGAACCCGCCAAAAATCTTCCTGCGCCTGCCTATTCTGGCAGCTCGGCTCACCGTGATCATGTCAAGCCCTGCGAAGAAGAGAAAGCTTAACAATGCTGTCAAAAATGAAAAGGCGCAGTCCAAAGGGCTCGAATACTTCTTTTCTAAACAAAACAAGAACGGAGGTAGCTCTGCGGCTGCCGCAGAGAGCTCACCGGCTGATGCGGTTGAAGCTCCGTTAACAGACGAGGAGCTCGCTCGTAAACTTCAGGCAGAGTGGGACAAGGAAGCAGCTGAAATGAACATGCAGAGCAACAATGACACGAGGGATACAGAAGAAGATGAGAAGGCTGAGACTGAGGTACCACCAATCTTGGACGAACCACAACTGGAGCTGCCCAAGCATCCGGCCCCTGCCGCCTTCTTTGGTGGGAAGAAGACACTCGCACTTCAATCTGCTGGCATGGATGAAGATAACATCACAATATCAATACCTCTTGATGAGCCGCCGCTTGTTTTTGAACCATCCAAGTACATTGATCAACTCAAAGAACACTGGTCCAAGGATGGTGGCGACGCGTCTTATGCACTGCTCACAAGGTGCTTCGTTCTTGTCAGCGGAACAACAAGTCGCATCAAGATTGTCGATACGCTCGTCAATTGCTTGCGGCTACTGATAGAGGGTGACCCGGAGAGTCTTCTACCAGCAGTAGGTACCAGAACCCCAATGATATATGACCGATCTAACGCTCGTAGGTGTGGCTTGCAACAAACTCCATTTCGCCAGCATATATATCGATGGAATTGGGATTGGGCGGCTCGGCCATCTCCAAAGCTTTAAAGCAGGTTTGTGGTTTGGATAGCCGGTCGCTCAAAACTCTGTATGACAAGTACGGCGACGCCGGTGATGTTGCCTTTGAGGCAAAGAAAAAGCAAAGCTTTACACTGAGAAAACCAAAGCCACTGTCTATAAAAGGCGTGTATCAGTCCCTTGTTAAGATTGCCACTACACAAGGACAAGGCAGCAATGAAGTAAAGCAACGGATTGTTGATCGCCTGCTCCAAGACGCCCGCGGCGGCGAAGAGAGTCGTTTCATTGTACGAACGCTTTGTCAACATCTCCGAATCGGCGCTGTCAAGACAACGATGCTTATTGCTTTGTCCAGAGCTTTTCTTCTGTCCAAGCCCGCAGACGCCGAATATGAAACAAAAAACATTCCCTCGTTAGCGAAGCTGAGAAAGGAAGAGCTTGCCGAAGTTTGGGCTAAAGCTGAAGAAATAGTCAAGGCTTGCTTCGCCAAGCGCCCAGACTATAATGACCTGATTCCCAATCTGCTGCAGATTGGAGTGTGCGAAGAGCTCCTGATTCGCTGCGGCTTGGCCCTCCACATCCCCCTTCGGCCCATGCTGGGAAGTATTACAAGAGACTTGTCGGAAATGCTCACGAAACTTCAAGGTCGCGATTTTACTTGCGAGTACAAATACGATGGCCAAAGAGCACAGGTGCATTGCGATGAGAATGGCAAGGTATCCATCTTCTCCCGACACCTGGAGCTAATGACGGATAAATACCCTGATTTGGTCGAACTGGTACCAAGGATCCGTGGCGATGGCGTCTCGAGCTTCATCATGGAGGGAGAGGTTGTTGCCGTGGATAGTGCCACGGGAGAATTGAAGAATTTCCAGACGCTCACAAACAGAGCGCGAAAAGATGTCGAGATAGGCAGCATTACCATCCAAGTATGCCTGTTCTCGTTTGATCTTATGTACCTGAATGGCCAATCACTGCTAGATCGGTCGTTTCGAGAGAGACGAGAGCTTTTGCGATCTCTATTTACGGAGATACCCAGCCGGTTTACTTGGGTAAAAAGTCTCGATGCGACGTCAGCAGAATCCGAGACGGTACTCGATTTTTTCAAGTCTGCGACAGATAGCAAGTGTGAAGGCATTATGGTGAAAATTCTTGATAATCTACCAGATGTCGCATATCTGGGAGGCGATGATGCCGAACCCAAAGAAGAGGAACCGAAGCTACACATCCCAAAGTCGAAGCCAAAGGGTAAGGCGAAAGGAAAAACGGATAACGGGGAGTCGGGCGAGCCAGTGAAGAAAAAGCCGAGGCGAAAAGCTTTACTCGCAACATATGAACCAGACAAGCGATTGGACTCGTGGCTCAAAGTCAAGAAGGACTATAGCTCGAGTTTTGACACGCTGGATCTGATACCAATTGCTGGGTGGCATGGCCAAGGTCGAAAAGCCAAGTGGTGGTCCCCGATTTTACTGGCAGTGAGGAATGAAGAGTCTGGCACCATGGAGGCTGTCTGCAAATGCATCTCTGGATTCACTGATGTGTTCTATAAAGCCAACAAGGCCTTTTATGATGATGGATCAGAAACCGGCGAGCCAAAGAATACGCGACTGCAGATGCCCAGCTTTATTGAATATTCCGGGCCCATGCCTGATGTCTGGTTTGAACCGCAAGAAGTTTGGGAAATGGCGTTTGCCGACATTACACTGAGTCCCACATATACAGCCGCTATCGGGCTAGTGAGCGATGAGAGAGGCCTCAGTCTACGATTCCCGAGGTTTCTGAAGAAGCGAGACGATAAAAGCATTGAGGAAGCGAGCACCAATGAGTTTCTCGCTGGGCTGTGGCGCAAGCAAGAGGCGTCAGCGACCACAGCTGGTGGGACTAGCAAACCCGCAGAAGAGGAGGAAGATGTCGAGTAGAATATACTCATAAAGTTTGATGAACGCCGAATCTAGAATAATTATAACACATGTTGTACATTATGCATGAAAGCTGACATGCGTGCCCTTCCGCGCCATCATTTGCCCGCATTGAGCTTCTGCGCAATGAGGCTGAATACAGCCACAGATCCCATGAATAAAACAGCATTATAGAACTAGTAAAGGTCAATGATTAATACCTTTCGATATTTGAAACGAAGTACTGACGGCTTTTCTTGAGATGTCGCGCTCCTCGTTGTCGGTTCGCGACTCGATAAAGAGCCGACGAAGGTTGGGAAAGTTAGCCTATCACGGAGTCAGCATCACAGCGCAACACACCTAGAGCTATCTAACACACCATCGTCAATACAAGGCAATCAAGCCCCAAAGACTCTACCAAACCGGCCGTATGTGTTTGGATGAGATGTCACCCCCAAGCGTGACTAAGCTGTGATGGTGGGTAATTTGCCGTGGCCAGCAGCCCACTATTGGGCCAGCCGCTCCACCACGTAGAGCCAAGCGTAGGGGCTGCCAGATAGCGCCACTCGCACTGGGGCGGGCTCGCTGGCAACCGACGAAAGGTGCCCTCCAAAGCTGCTACCTAGAACTTGGAGATCCTCCACGGTACACGTGTGCGGGAGGTTTTGCTACCACAACTTGCGCGCCGCCAGACAGCAATCCATCTCTGCGCTGCAACCAAATTCGACGACAATTCGCTAGCTGTTGCGTTTGCATCGCCCGCTGGGAATTCGAGCACCGCAACCCTCCCCCTCTTCCAACCGCCCACCGACTCGCTGTCCTCGCTGCCCCTCCTTGCCGCCAGAGCCTCGCAACCATGGCGGTAAACCGCATTCGGGGCGCCTTTGCGCCGCCTCGAAAGGGAGAAACGTTTGAGCTGCGAGCTGGCCTCGTCTCGCAGTATGCGTACGAGCGCAAGGAGGCCATTCAAAAGACCATCATGGCCATGACGCTGGGCAAGGATGTGTCCGCCCTGTTCCCCGACGTACTGAAGAATATTGCGACCGGCGACCTGGACCAGAAGAAATTGGTCTATTTGTATCTCATGTGAGTGACGGCTCGAAAGTGCAGGCTAGATTGCATAACGAAAGCTGCGCAGAGAGATGGTTGCTTGCGTACAGCTCTGACCGACATTGCCAGGAACTATGCCAAATCGCACCCCGACCTCTGTATTCTTGCCGTCAACACATTTGTACAAGATTCGGAAGATCCAAATCCACTAGTCCGAGCCCTGGCTATTCGAACAATGGGATGTATTCGAGTAGATAAAATGGTCGATTACATGGAGGAACCGCTGCGCAAAACGTTACGAGACGAATCGCCCTACGTTCGAAAGACCGCCGCCATCTGCGTTGCCAAGCTGTTCGATCTCAACCCGACCATGTGTATCGAGAATGGATTCTTGGAGACGCTGCAGGAGATGATTGGCGACCCCAACCCCATGGTCGTCGCCAACTCGGTCCAGGCGCTCGCCGAGATTACCGAGACGGCACCTGAGACGAGCGCGCTCGTCATCACACCGGCGACACTCAAGAAGCTGATGCTTGCCCTCAACGAATGCACGGAATGGGGACGCGTGACGATCCTAAGCACGCTGGCGGCCTACTCTGCAAACGACGTCAAGGAATCGGAGCACATTTGCGAACGAGTTGCGCCGCAGTTCCAGCACGTCAACCCCAGCGTCGTCCTTGCTGCCATCAAAGTCGTCTTCACCCACATGCGCTCGATCAACCCCGAACTGGTGGGCTCATACTTGAAGAAAATGGCGCCTCCTCTAGGTAAGCTCAAGCACCTTCTGACATTGGCT
Source organism: Aphanocladium album (assembly GCA_029218145.1). Lineage (NCBI taxonomy): Eukaryota > Fungi > Ascomycota > Sordariomycetes > Hypocreales > Aphanocladium > Aphanocladium album. The sequence goes on from JARDXD010001152.1 coordinate 12,460, forward strand.
GTAAATACTAACACCATGTAGTTACGCTAGTTGCCTCGGCGCCCGAAGTTCAATACGTCGCTCTCCGAAACATTGACCTGTTGCTTCAGGCCAAGCCAGATATTCTCAGCAAGGAGCTCCGCGTGTTCTTTTGCAAATACAACGACCCTCCTTACGTCAAACTTCAGAAGCTCGAGATCATGGTCAGAATAGCAAACGAAAAGAACTATGAGCAGCTGCTCTCTGAACTGAAGGAATACGCTCTGGAAGTCGACATGGACTTTGTTCGCCGAGCTGTCAAGGCCATCGGTCAGGTTGCCATCAAGATTGAAAACGCGAGCGCCAAGTGCGTGGAAGCTCTGGAGGATCTGATTTCCACAAAGGTCAACTATGTTGTGCAAGAAGTTGTCGTTGTTATCAAGGACATCCTGCGCAAATACCCTGGTTATGAGGGCGTTATCCCCACGCTTTGCAAGTACATTGATGAGCTGGATGAACCTGATGCTCGTGGATCGCTCATTTGGATCGTTGGCGAGTACGCCGAAAAGATTAACAATGCCGATCAGATCCTGGAGAGCTTTGTCGAAGGTTTTATGGAGGAGTTCACTCAGGTATGATACTGCACTGCGGTTGATGAATATGGACTAATACATCGCAGACCCAACTGCAAATATTGACGGCTGTAGTCAAGCTGTTCCTGAAGAAGCCTAGCAACAGCCAAGGCCTCGTTCAGAAGGTGTTGCAGGCCGGCACTGCCGAACAAGCCGCTCCTGGCGGCAGTGGCATGAACGACTTGATGAATGGATTCGAGGGAATGAACTTTGGTACGCCGGCTGGCGACCCTCTGCCGCCAGCCATGCAGCTTCACAACTCGCAAGCCGAAACGCAACCGCAGCAGCAACAGTCGAGCGGAAACGATGACCTTTTGGGACTACTGTAAATTTAACGTGAATTGCAAAAAGTAAAATGAGTCCAGAAAGGGGAGAGAATGGCTGTGGCAGAGTGTGTCTGCTTTAGATGAAATAGTTGTTTTTTAAAAGAAGATGAAATTTTTTAATATATAAAGGACTGACCATGTCCCAAACCTGCCCTTTTTTTCTTTGAAAGCGGCTCTATAATTCGTATTATCTTCGTCATCCATTCCGTTCTCTAGGTATTATGCTAAATCTTTTCCTAAATCTTATTCTGTCTCTGTCTGTCTCCCCCATCACTACTGTCCGTGCTCTGCCCCCTCACTGCGTCGTGCCCTCGACTTGCCCGTCGACGGTGCCGTGCGTGGGCGGCGCGGCGGTGGCGCGGGTGCGCTCCCACTCCTCGGGGGTCTGGCACTTGGCGGTCCAGGCGTGGATGACGGCAATCTCCTCCTTGAGGGCGGCGTTGACGAGACGGTGGCGCTTGAGGGAGTTGAGGCCCTGAAACTGGGCCGAGACGATGAGGGAGGTGAATGCCTGACCGCAGCCGCCTTGTGAGGTGTCAGTTTTTGCAATTCTTCTTATTTGAAATGGGTAAAAAAAAGAAGAAGAAGAAGAGAAAGCAACGGCGTGAGTTGATGTTGTACCGAGTTTGATCTCGGCCTCATGGATTTGTCATGTGAGGTGACAAAAATACTCACCAGACATGTCGGCCACCTCGACGTGCACGGCGGAGAGGCGCTGAGCGATAATCTCGCGCATAAAGGCGTCTGTTATTTGCGACATTGTGGGCATGTGTGTATGTGTAAGCGTCTGACTGCTGCGGATTTGGTGTCGCGTGCGAGCCTGGCGGGATGAAGGGACGATGCGATTGATTAGATGGTGACAGGCCGCATTTGCTTTTTGGGAATGCAGGGCCTGCTTGGCGTGTGTAGCGGGCGTGTGTATGTAGCTGGTGGCGGTACACTGTGGCAGCAGCGCGGTTCTGGCACAGTATGAGCTCATCCTTTTTTTTTCTGGGGGTGGAGCTTCTAGTGGCTTGTCATTCACTCAAGCTTGCTTCTAGCACCTTCATCATACCGATTACCTTGAATCCACCTTTCATTCTTTCTATTAGGGCGATCAAAAGTACGGCGTTGTGCTGTTGTTGAATTGGAAAAGAAAAAAGAGCTACTGCTTGCTATGCGAGCATATCGGAATCCGCACTTGTCATCAATCTCCAAGAGCTTCAGTACCGTCTGTCGAAGCGCAGCTCAACGTCAGTCGACGCCCGCCGTTGCAGCCAAGCCATTGAGTGCTCGCCGCGCATTGAAAACTCACCGCACGTTCAGCGCCACCGCTACGTCACGCTTGTCGGATAAGATGGCGGCTGCTGCAAACGGAGGAGCGTGGGGTGCGTGGCAGGTTGAGCCGGCCAAGTTTACCAAGCTCGTGGCCGATTCGATGAAGGAATTGTCAGTGCCAAAAGCCGGCCCTTTCAGTTTTGTTCAAAGCACTGACTCAACTTAGGTACCCGGAAGAAATCGCTGACCGTGCTTGGGATAACGTCGGCCTGCTCGTCGGCAACCACGAGCAAGAGTCGAGCCAGAAGAAGCCCATTGTGCTCGTCACAAACGACCTCACCTACCAGGTTGCTACCGACGCCATCCAGCAGGGCGCCAGCGTCATTGTCAGCTACCGTAAGTTCCTCTACCCGTCTTCATCTCAACTGGTTCTTTTGCTAACAAGCAGGCCCACCAGACCCCTTCATCTTCTCAGGCCTCAAGTCCATCACGGACAAGGACCCCCAGCAGTCGACGCTCATCCGGCTCATGCAGGCCGGCATCGCCGTGTACTGCCCGCACACGGCCGTCGACGCCGCGCCTGCCGGCCTCAACAGCTGGCTCGCCGACGCCGTGGCCGGCCCGCACGCGACCTCGCGCTCCGTCGCCATCCCGTGCAAGACGGCGCCCGAGTCCCACGCCGGCGCGGGCTACGGCGCGCTCGCCTCCTTGACCGACGGTGACTCCTCCGTCACGGTTGCGGAGATCCTCAAGCGTCTGGCGGAAAAGCTCGGCGGCTTGCGGCACGTCATGGTGGCCTCGCCGGTGGGCGCCGACGTCAAGACGACCAAGGTCAAGAGCTACGGGGTGTGCGCGGGCAGCGGGTACGACGTTCTCAAGAATGCGGATGTCGATCTGCTCGTCATGGGCGAGACGAGCCACCACTCGGCGCTGCGGGCGATCCAGCAGGGCCGGACGCTGGTGCAGGTGTTTCACAGCAACTCGGAGCGCGCGTACCTGCAGCAGGTGCTTAAGCCGGCGCTCGAGGAGAAGCTGCGGGCGGCGGTGCCAGAGGCGACGGTGGTGCTGAGCAAGTACGACAAGGATCCGTTTACGGTGATTGACGTCACAGAGTTGTAGGACCTGCATGGGCAGAGAATATAGCACATTATAGTAAAAAGAAGACTTAAATTTATCAAACAGCATGCTTGGTCTAAAATGGGTATGCACCATGGGAAAAATTTTATACATGTACAGTAAAGGAGAGGGACATTTCATGTCTGGTTTTCATGATGTCGAGTCCCGTCCGTCTCTGGACGCTCTCGTCGACGCACTTCCGTCGCTGCTCGGTTGTGACGGTGCTGCCACCGCCGCATCGCCCTCGTCGATGCACGCCTGGACCTCGTCACCGCCGATACCTTTGTCTTGCCACATTTGCAGCAGACGGCGCGGGCGCTCCCACTGCCTTCTGGCCTCGGCGAGCTTGCCCTCCTTGACGAGCAGACGGAGGCGCGGCGGTGTGGCGAGGACCTGCACGGCGAGGTCGCGGGTGCGCTTGCGGCGCTGGGCGGCGATGTGCTTCTTCCCTTGGTCGGAGTCGGGGGCCGGGATGGATTGGCGCAGGGCCTCGCGAATGTCGGCGGCTTGGCTGTATATTTGGGCAATGGCCGGGTTGAGGGTCGAGGCCATGGGGTTGAGGGGGTCCATGTTTGATCGCATCTGTGCAGACGTTAGCTTTGCCCGGGTCTGGAGAGTTGGCTGCGTTTGCCAATTGAGATGATTTGCGGAAATTGTCGCACCTTGCGAATGGTTTCCGTCGCCGCAATGAGCTTGCTGTAGTTGTCGTAGACGAGTGCCTTCTTTTCCGCGTCGAGCGCGCGCACCTCGCCCACCACCCGCGCGTACAGCCGCAGCAGATCCTCGAGGCTGTTCTCGGCGACAACCTTGGCGATGTAGTCGTCCGTCTTGAAGCCCGGCATGTCCATGTCGCCGACGGGCACCTCGGAGTCGGGCAGCTCGACGCCTATCCGGGGCACGTCTGCGTTGGCGGCGGCGTTGCGCAGGTTGTAGTACTCGCGCAGGGCGGCGCGGTTCGCACGCTTGGCGACGGGGAGCGGGCCCGTGGTCGGAGGGCCATTGTTGACGGGGGATGTGACGGAGGAGCGGGCGGCGTCGAGGGAGGGCCGGGTCGACGAGGTCGGGGTGATGATGCTGGCCGAGGGCACGCGGCGGATGGGCGTGGAGGGGTCTCTGGGACTGGCGATGGTGGACATGGTGGCGCGGCGACGGTGGCGGTGTGCGTGTGTTGTTGGTAAGTGGAAAAAAGGGGGAGGAGAGGTGTGCGCGCCGTGCGCAGGTCGGAACAGGTATTAGGGCGTGGACATGAAGCCGGGAGAGAGAGGGGGGGTGGTTTGGTGAAAAGTCGTGGTCTTGTTGATGGTGGCAGAGTAAATCAAGACACGTACATCTGGGGGTTGCGTTTGGTTAGTGAATTATTTAGTACTAAGCTGCCAAAGAAGGCCTGGTTACGGGAGAGCTGGAGCTGGAGCTGGAAAAAGCCGCCGGGTGGGGTTGGGGGGATGCCACGTCGATTGACGTGGGTCTGGCTGGTGCTCTGAAGCTGGAATGTGGCTTGAAATGCCAGGAAGAACTAGGAAGAAAAAAGTAGTTATTAGTTGACAGTTATTTTTTAACACGAAAAGAAGTTACACACTGCTCAAAGACATGGCTGCGAGAGCCGTGGCAGTGCTGCAGACGGCCCAAAGAACAGGCCGCGTGCCATCTGGGGAGCCCAGAGCCGATGAAATCCACTTCCCTATGGCTTAGGATCGACTAACCCATGTCCAACTAACACATGGCCGCCCCTCCAGTCCAGGCACATGCCTTTACAGTGGTCGCTGTGCTCGTCGTAGTAGGGTCCCGGGAGAGGAGCAAGGTTTGCTTGCGCAAGATAAATTTCAGTGCTGTAGCGGGATCGCCGCAAGCCCTGGTTGGCGCAAGGTGTGCATGCTTCTGGCGCTCGACCTCATGATTGGCAGTTGGCAGATGATGTGGTGTGGAGGTTGTGCATATGAGCATACACGAGATTAGAATCACAATTGTAAACGAGTTCAAGAAAAAAAAGAAAAAAAAGAGAAAAGTAGCACCTCCGGGAGAGGCAGCACATGGTTGTGCTTCATTACCTGACACGCCTCAATATAGCTACTTTGTTCGCCAATACATGACTTCCCAGCGTCGCGTGCAGAAAGAACTTTTGATGCGAGACTCTCATTTGCAGTCCTGTCTGAAAAAGAAAAGTTGCCTGCGCATCTTCTCTCTGGGCTCGGCGGTGGTGCTCCTAAGCACCGGACCAGCGAATTCCCTTGACCTCTCGGGTCGGGGGCCCTGCCAAGCATTTGCTACTGATGCAGGTTCCATGAGAGGCGAGAACCGCGCCGAGGAGAACAAGCTCCACCGTGGTTTTTTTGAACGAATAACTCGGGGGAACACGTCTGTAACGATGTGGCTGAGCTGACAGAGCTGGGCGGGATTTGTTGAGGAACCCAAGCGGCGTCAGTTCCCGTACGTCAAGACTAGGCATCATCCAGTAAAATTATACATGACGGCGGCCCAAACGTTCACTCCCAGTGGCCAGAGCAGGCGGGTGCGCTGTGCAGGGCTTGATCCCCCCGAAGGAAAAGGCAGCTCACACAGGCGCGGCCGAGAAGTGGTTCGCAATCATCGAGAGCTCGGCACTCGTCGCATGCTGCGCAGGTGACAGTCTTTTTTGTCCTCGACACACCACGCAACCTATTCTGGGAATTACGGCTGGAGCTCTGCGGTCAGTGGTAGCGTACGGCGTGCCAGGGGTGGGATTTGGCCAAAGGATCACGGCTTGTGTCGTGGCAGTGTCGACGGAGGGCTGGTGTTGTAAGCCATGATTCCTCCTTGCAATGGACCATTTCCACGGGTAACAAGCTTTTCGCGGGTTTTGCAAGGCATAATTTGCCAAGATGCGAATTTTAAACATGGTAAGCAAACGCGAGTTTGCACTAAGAGTAAAACAGGGTTGCTTTTTTATCACTTGGGGATGTGTTGGAGAAGACGGCCAACGAGCTGGGCATCCCCATGTCTGATCAGCGAGGACCAGGTTCAAGCGGCAGAGGTACGTACCAGAGGCAAACGGAAACGACAAAACAATCGCCCAAGTGCGGTAAGGTTGTAGGTGGGGCACAGCGAGCCTCTCTCCCCCAAGAACTAGTTAGCTACCCGTGTCTCGTAGCAGACTCCGGAGGGCAGTTGATGACATGTACCAATGAAAGGACGTGACCGAGCTGAACGGGATCCACTCCACGGGGTTATTCGTCAAGCCTATGGGTGTGATACCGAGTTTCCGCTATTTGACTTTGCTTTTGACGAAAAACGAGCAGGGGTCGAAAAGGGACTTCCACACCAAAATTAAGCGGGGGAAGTACCACTCCCTCCCCCTATCGTTTTTTTATGCTAGAATTATTGCCTCAGGCTGTCTTTTTACGCCGGTATTCTGCCGGTCAGCAGCTCGGTAGCCTTCGTAGTATCAGTATCAATAGAAGCGACTTTATTAGGACATTCGTTTGCTAGTCTAGCAGTACTAGAGCCGTCCAAATTAAGTCCATAAAGGCCAAAAAGAAGCTCTTTCTGCTACTAGTCAAAAAGAGGTCTTCTAGCTGCTGTAGTTTATCCCTATCGTCAATTTGTGCCATCTTTGTCAATTTGACGCACTCAAGCGTTTAAATAACGTTAAATCCGATTTCTTCGTCAATTTGACATAGAAAAAGCGGGCTATAGATTTTTTCTAACCTTATCTAGTTAGAAAGAAAAAGGTACATCACAAAATTTGCATAATTCTGGGGGGGGGGGCAACGGAATTTATTCGAATTTTCCTAAAAAAGGATAGTCACTGCCTTTTGCGGGCAAGCGCCATCCAAAAAAATCAATATTGCTTCCTCGTCAAACGCAAAGTCAAATAGCGGAAACTCGCTATCACACCCTATAACATTTCTTTTGATCTCTTTACAGCAGAAAAGTGCAACTCGCTACCAAATAATCGCTTTTCATTACAGGAAATTTTTTTTGCTTCCACAGAGCCTCATACCCATTTCATTTTGCTCATTTGCTTCAACTCTTGCATTCTCTCTTCCTTCATCTTCCCTGCCTCCAGCCGGACTTTTACATCGCCGTCATACCGTGAAACTTGTCCTTAGGCCGCCTCCACGTTCCTCTTTGCTTCCCGCGTCCTCGACACATTACTCAAACCTTTTATTTTCCTATTTTTGCCAAAAGAAAAAAAAAGAACTCGACCACCCATGTCTCTTACAACCGAGGCCATTATCGGAATCATTGCCCTATTTCTGGCGCTGCCTCCGGTGCTCGTCATCGTAGGCCGCAAGCTGGCAAAGAGACGACGCCGACTTTGCGATGTTGAGAGCGGCGGTGCCAGCGACTCTCGGCAGGATGCGCGGCGCCGCGCACAACGACGCGACTATACAATACCATTGGGTACTTATTATTTACCTGCATTTCCAGTCAAGAATGGAAGCAGGAAGAAAACAAGCTGACACACGAAGCAGGTTACCCGTCTGGACACTTGATACCGCTTCAAACGTATCCAGCTGGCCACCCCGACGATCCTACAAGCAGCCGCAGCGACTCGATACCACTCGACATCAAATACAAAACAATCATCACAGTGTACCATGAGAATCTAGCGCACAATGTTTATTGATTCGGCACGCATTAAAATGGCTCTCATCAACCTTGGCCTTCAGGGCATCGATGCGTGGCATGTATGGGCATATGCGGTTTGGGGGATAGCGAAGCGTAGAGTATATATGAGCAGACGGTGTAATTGTATTATAGAATTTAGGCTCATGTTACATAGAATTCTTCTTTTAAATACAGCGTTCTTTTCTTCTTTTGAGCATGCGGTATCTAACCAAGTGAAGCCTTTTTTTTTTTTTTTTTTTTTCATGCACAACAAACACGACTGGTGAGTTGTACAGCGATATCGTCTTGGGCTTGGCTCACAATGTTGGACCTCACTGTGTTGTACTGACACACTTGCCTGATTTGGTAGGTGGGGCGGAAATTTTTTTGCGCCACGAGGTGCATTGGCTACCCCCAAGCCAGCAGCTCCAGCGAGCTACAAGGCATCGGCGGCGAGTTACAGGGCAGTTGCTGCTTTGGTACAGCGCAAGCTCCAGCGGGCTACAGGGGCAGCTCCATGGCGCCACAGGGGCCAGCCAGGGTTTTGGCATCGGCCTTTGCGTCACCGTCACACACTGATCGAGGTGTGTGAACGGGTTTGCCTGGAGCCGTTGCAGTGATCCTTCGCGTTCCCTCGCCGAGCTGAACGGGATCCACCGTATTTCCGTATTCAGAGAAGACGCGTAATACGAGTCGACTTGCAGTGCAGTTTTGTCCTGCACGTCTTTCTCTGGCATCAGAACAGCTCCTCTGCCCGAGGAGAATGGAGATGGGGTAGGTTAGCTGTCAGATGGCTTCAAAAACAAGGAACTCGCCCAAATTTCGAGCGAGCCGACACTCTTGAGCGGAGCGCTGTAGAATAGAGCCTTTGTTTCAGGAAGCTACCTAAGTGGCACGGCGATATCGTGTCGGTTTTTCATCCCAACATTGTGCCGAGTTCTGGAACTCGCCAGTGTATTAGTGCGCCCCGGTTTGATTCGGGTCTCCGCAGTCCTTTTTCTTCGAGAAAGAGTCCCCTCACCCCACTGAATCGCGATTTAAACTCACACCTCCCGTCGGGAGCCACGATGGGGCCCGCCGCCCCCCTTGCTAGGCTGCCTGGACCAGCTTCGGGGGACTTGCGAGACGCCTGCCTGTTCACGCTCTTGGCAGGCTGTTCCAAACGGATATGAGTTATCCTTTTCGTCTTAGCGGGTGGTGCGAGTTTCTCTTGAACGCACGCAGCGGCTCTTCGCACACAGCCTTCCACCACCCCCCTCACGCCCCGGTTCTCGCTGCGTCGGGCCATTCTAACTAGCGCGCCGGCAAGAAGCAATGCATGCAAGGTATGCATTAATTTTAGGTTTCCTGAACAAGCTGCCAAAGTTTGACGGGCGATGGGCATGGGCGCGCTGCACTCCAACGCGGGCAGACCATGTCACCTGTCTCGCGTCATTGCTCTTTTTGCCTCTTTTACCATCAATACGTCACGTTCCCAATCATCACCATACGGGCGCAGCGCATATTGTCATGCAGCCTGCCTTCTAATCCCAGCCGAGACGACCGTACCAGAGGCGTGCCTCGCTCTATGCCTCGCTCTTGGCTGCTGGGGAGCTAACAAACAGGTGGCGGCGCTGAACGTTGTCACTTACAAGCAGCAGCTCATTGACTTCAGCCTGGTCTTTGGTCTCAAGTAGGAAATGCAACCAGAAGCCCAAAGGCAGGGGGTACCCACAGAAAATGCCACTTCTTTTTCCCTTTTCTCTCTTTTTTTTTAGTCCGTAGTCGTGGCCGTGCATATACGTACTCACGATACTGTCACACAGCAAGGGCAAGGGCTGCGAGAGGCGGGGAGCATAGATATGGTAGGTCCGCCCACCAAAAAAGAGAATACTCCCACTGCCACTGACCAGTCCTGCTTGGCTCCGGAACCCCTCCATGCCATTAATGCCACAAAAATTCCATGGACACTATGCTGGGATATGGTGGGAGGGGGTGTTCACCCTTCACCCAAGCTCCCCCGCCCCATGTCATGGCGAATCGCAAATCCTCCTGCGGTGTCGCAGCGGGGCTACCTATTGTGAACAGCCCACGACCTCACATTCTTCCTTCTTTATAATGTAGCACTAGCGCCACATTGCTTTTCACAAACTATTTACACTAAAAGAGCTTTACATATTTTCATTCACGCTTCCTATTCCCCATAACTATTCAATCTTATTACCTTTATCTCTTTTTTCCCACCACGACTTTGGACTATTATCATAGTCGGCGCTTTACCTGGCCCTCGCTTCGCAGTCACCCACCAAGATAGTCCTTGCCTCTTCGCCTCTCACACATCTACCACCGTGTCTCTTACGGCTGAGGCTACGATTGGAATTGTTGCCCTCTTTCTGGCTGGCCACACTACAGAGGGCCACAGTGGTGAGCAAAGGTCCGCCAGGTCGAATGCACTCCATACCCGATCGAAACATACACTGCGCTTTGAAATTACGTGTCAAACAAGTATGGCTGGCTCTATTTCTACCTCAAGGGCCAATAGTGAGATGCGCCGCCATTAGAACAACGTTGGCTTGTAAGTGCGGTATCCCACCTAGTCTATAACAAGCAAAGAAACGAGAAGAAATCAGATAAAGCACAATAGAAAATAAGATAAGTAAAATAATGGTGGAGATGAATAGTTTCTTGAGAAAATATCACATATATTCTATATTATTTTTTGGCTGTACCCAAAACCCATTCCATTACACTTCGACCAGCAGCAAAATCGTCTCCACCCACCGCGGGTTGCGTCGGAACCGAGCCAGCACGAGAATACATGACCCTTTGGCTGTGCAGCTGCGCAACGGCACCAGACTGCGGCCGTCTTCCGACGACAGAGAAAATGAGACCCTGGTTGTAAAAGAGCCTTTGGCGGCGACTCGCCATCCACAGCCTCCAGGTGCCGGCACAACCACATGCAAGCCACCTTTTGGGTGGCTAGCACGATTAATATCAAGTCTCGAAATAACCTACCCAGTAGCAAAAGAGAGCCCAAGAGGTATTAGCGAGGGACCAGGGGGGGGAACCCGTCATCCGACCAGGGCCGAATTTAGAATCCAGGGCTGCACAGCTTCCACAGGGATTGCGGCGCCGTCGTTGATCCCTGTCCCTTGTTCATCCCCAGTCCCCCAGCGCCCAGCACCGCCACACGCTACCTCCACCATCCGGAGTACGCAAAGTATGTGCGGCTGGTGAACTCGTTCTCATGTGCGCTAGTAGGTGGCATGCCCACCAGCCGCTATTTTCCCACTCTTCTCGTTCCCAGAGCAAGACAGCTGTGTGAGCCAGCACCGGGGGGGGGGGGTTCGATTTCGACGTTGTTGGTGGTCTGGCGCCAGGCCTCCACCCAGCTTGATATGAAGTTAATCTTGCGGGAGGACCTTTTCTCCCCCCCGAGGCTCTTCACCACGTACTGCCCAGACAAGTTTGTTATTCTCGGTGCCAGGGAAGAAAAACAGTGGCATCGTAACGAGAGCACAAGCACTGCACAAGGCCATCAGGCATGCTCGCTCGCCAAGCAAGGTGACGCCGATGCATGCCACTTACAAGCAGCAGTCGATTGAGAACGAGTCCCGTCTACGCGGAGAATACGCCGAGCGTTGTAGACTCAAAGTAAGCCCCTGCAGTGCTGTGATGTGACTGGGCGAGGCCCGCTCTCCTTCTGCCGCTTCCACTGCCACGACCACGGCCTCAACCACACGGCCCGACCCCTTGTCTGTGCTGGTGGACGGTCAAGACTCCAGTTCTTTGGCTGCATGACAAGGATGTTTGGCCTTTTCTGGTGTTTAGAATGCCGCATGTCAAAAGCCTAGCTACGTTCCGTGCCTTTTTCGGTAATTTTCACTTTCTCGGTGGCGCCCTCTGCGCCCCATTTCACCCTTGCACCTTGTGTGGTGTGCGCATCAGCCAGCGCATGGAGTGAGAGCCAGACTGTGAACGCTGAAAATTATTTGGATGCAATATTTTACGTAGTTGGTGGACTGGGTCTTTTTTTTTTTTTGCTTAAAACAGTGCAGAGGGCAGAGCCATCTTTCCAAGAAGAGATGCTGAAAAGAATGGAATGGAATTGGTCAATTTGGGAAGCCCTCGTCTCAACATGCATCATGATGTGCATCTCCAAGCAACGGTACGATGGGCAAGACAAGCAGGACAGGCTGTGGATCGATTGCGAGGAAGAGGTAAAATCTCATAACGCCACCCCGTTGATCCTTGTCCCAGCTCTGCGCCTCTGCCTAGGCCGATGAGATACGTAGAGCTTGCTGAGAGCTTTTTTCTTTCCTTTGCAGTGAAAGCAGCAACTGATTAACTACATTACATATACCTGCGCTCACCTAATAGATGACGTGACAAACTGCCAGTAAAATTTGCTCAGAGTCTAAATAAAACCCAGATAAATTAGCATTACTGTATTAATACTAGTATAATTTTAAAAAAAGTTTCCTTTTCGTCAAAAGGTCGTTTGTTCCATTGCGTTTTGATTTGGTCATTAATTAGTAGCAGTATCGTTCCGCAGTACCGAGCCGGCTTATTACTGCCCTTGACAGGGGTTTCTCAAAACGCGTTGGCAGGATTTTCGGGCTCGCAGCGGAACCCACATCTTCTCTCATTCGTAGTATAAGTGGCGGCCAGCACTTGGTAGTTGTCGCTCTACCAGTAGAGACCCTTTCAAGCAGCGAGAGACAGTGTATATAATCAGACGCAAGCTGCACTTGTTACTTCTTGACCCTTTCGTCCTCAGAGAACCTCACACCCATATTTCAGCTTTCAGTTGTTCATTCTAGCTATTAGCTTTCCTTTTCTCCTTCTTATTTCATTATTTTATCAGCCTTTGCTGCAAACCTCGCATCCTCATTGTCGTCGGAGTGCCCTGCTTGGTTCGCCGCTTGCACGCCCCATCTCATCTCCCTACCGCTTCAAGATATAACTCCTGTGACCTCGCCGCGAGATACCTGCGGCGCTCCACGACCTGAAGGCTTTCCAATGTCACCTGGTGCGTTTCTGGCAGCCAATTTGAATGGAAATGAAAATGCTAATGCAAATCAGCGAGCTCTTGGCCGCTGCTCGCGCCGACGCCGTTTTACCCATCGTTCCCCAGCCGTCCCCACGATTCTGCAAGCACAGGCAGCGACACGAACACGCCACCACGCGACGGTGTATATACGACATACATTGCCGTATATCATAACTATCCGTCAAAAAATGGACCACAGTCTTTAATTTCTCAGCCAGAGACATGAGCCGTCTATTTCTAGCAACTTGAATAAGAAATGTGTAAATAATATAGTAAATAAATGAATAATTATACAATATAGCTGATGCAGTGCTTGCTGGCCTGGTCAGTATTGTACATCCAGCTCCAGAGGAGACCGTTTTGTGCGTGACTAACTAATCGCAACGTGTGTAGTCCGGCCACCTTTGCTCAACCAGGCAGCCAGAGACGGCAAATTTCAGCAAATCTGCGTCAGGCTCGTAGCGTGTCGACCGCTGTACCCTCGTTTGTGCGAGGTAACTACTAACGTAGGGGTGTGTGTGCAAATTCGTAGCGGAGCCTCTTTATTACAGACGCAACGGCATACGCAAGACGCCTTTTTTGGGGGGGTGGCCGGTGTGGTGTGTGTCGTGCGATGTGCAATTCTGGCCGCCGATCAGATCGGCTGTCGTATGTACTACGTACTCTCGTTTTCATGGTCCCGTTCGTGTTGGGAAAATGCGCCTCCCTCGCCCTCAGCTATCCAATCAAACTTAGTGTGTATCCACAACGGATACTCCCGTAGCAAATGACAGCTGGAGCTCGCAGAACATCTCTGAGATTAACTGATGAGGAAAAAAAGACCAATGTCATCCAGAAACGGAAAAAAAAAAAAAAAAAAAAAAAAAGGCGTCTTGCATCTTGACCGTAGCCAGCGATCATAGGAAGCCGGAAATTCGGCGGGGGCCCACACTCGCTCAATAAAGAGCCCGTAGTCTTGCACTTGTGTTCACAGACTGACTGGCAAGGGGTTTCGTCCTGAGCGTGTAAGCCAATCACTCTCACAAACCACTCGTAAGATACCATGAATGCCGCCGCCAAAACAAGAGACGTTGCTCGGGTGTTTCCCCAAATGTCCCCTCTGCAATTGTCTGCGACGTACCCACAGTCGTGTCTGAACTTTGCCCGGTTCTCGCTTTGCATCTTTCCAACAGCCGCTGCGTGCAAGGGTGAGCTGGCCGGGCTCTTGGGTCATCACGTGGATTCGCGTCAACCAACGAGAATTCTTTTCTGGAAATCTGTGTTCTCGATCAGGATAGTCAGCATGCATACGCAATGGTGGCAGCGGTGGCAGTGGTGGTAATGGTGGTAATGGTGGTAATGGTGGTAATGGTGGTAATGGTGGTAATGGTGGTAATGGTGGTAATGGTGGTATTGGTGGTAACTGGTAGTTTTAGCGCGAGTGGCTTTGGTAAGTCTGGGTGGTGGCGTTAGCTCAGTCTGCCTTGATGTGTCCGCCAACAGCATCGTGAGTGGGCGGCAGGGGGGGAGGAGGATGATGCCTTGGGAGGTACTTGCGGATTTTTGTTGCGTGGGTGCTGTGCCTGCCCCCTACCGGCCCCTGGAGAACGGAGAGCGGGGGCCAGACCAAGCGCCCGATTGAGCAAGAGACGAGAGAGAACAAACTAACTAAAGAGAGACAACTATCAAACTAGAGAGAGGCGGTTCCATATTTTTTTTTTGTCGTCGACGATGCATATATATTCAACAACCACCCAAAGCTTCTTTTCTTAATTCTCTCCGGCACGGAACCTCGCGCACATTTCACTTACCTTTTGGTTATTTTAACCGGTTTATTCCTCACCCTTGCCTCTCTCTACCTTTTTGTATTTCTCTCGCTACATTGCCTCAGTCAGTCAGTGGACGGGGCAATAGGACGACCCAGCAGCACTCTCGCTCCTCGATTCAACTGTTGGCCATAAACACTGAGGCAAAGGAGGCAAGTCAGGGTCGGACCGCAATCTATGTTTTACCCTCAAGACGGCTTCCAAGTAACGCCCCAAACGGCGTCGCCCGAATCACCTCAACTAACTTGTTAGTTTTCGTCCAGGACGGTCCTTGCACCTTTTTTACTAGTTAGCAGCAGCCAGTAACTAGCACTGGTCGATCCACCCGCTTCTACATTCCCGCTACCACCGCTTCCGCCCATTGGTAACTAGGTACCTAGTGGGGCAAAGTCCAGGTCCACCTCGTCCCTCCTTAAACTCCCCCGCCGCCAACGACCAATTATACGTACCCTTACTTATCAATAAATTGCCATTTTGGTACTCCATAGCCTCTGCACTGATTCTTCCCGTGGCTGCACTCGCCGTCCCAAACCGGTCCCACGCCGCCCGCCGCGCTTATACATGCACACTCCATCTTGAACCTAGTCTCGCCTTCGTCTTCCTCTTTCTTCTTCTCGCACTCATATCCCACCAACATGCCTCTCAGCGCAGAAGCCATCATTGGCATCGTTGCCCTCTTCCTAGCCCTGCCGCCCGCGCTCGCCTTTTTCTGGCGCCGGCGCAGGCTGCTACAGAAGCGGCGCAAACTCGACGACGACCTCGAGGACGCCACCACCACCACGTCCCGGCGGGATGCTCGCGGCGCATCACCACGACCTTGCAGTTTCTCAATACCACTAGGTAGCGCATCTCACAGAGTCGGACACAAATGTCCCATGGCAAGCTGCTGATTTTTTTTCCTTTTCTTTTGCAGCCTTTTCTCATCCGCACGCGAGGCCGCTGCTTGCTTCGCCGTCTTTTCAGCAATCCTACCCCAGCCGTTCCGTCGATTCTTCGAGCAGCCGCAGCAATTCGATGCCGCGCGATGATGTGTATGCAACTTATATAACCGTCTATCACAATTATCCATCAAACTACACGCAGGATTCTATCATTTCACAATAGCGTTCAAAAATTCTTCAATTACGGCAGCTTAGATTTCTAGGAGTAGTTGATGAGCGGCAAAGCATGTATAAAGTACAAGTATATAGGTACGGATTAATGGATGATGGTTTCTAGAGCACAGGCGTCTTGTTTGTCAACGTAATCTCGCCCACTCGTTCATTTTGCGACAGTAATTCATATACGCCAAAGTGACGCCTCATATTGGAAAAACGAATAGTAAAAAGGAATTGTCGTGTTTTAACTGCCAAGAGTCAACATACCAACAATCCAGCATATTAGCCATGACATGTCCGCTGCTGTGAGAAGCAGGCGGCATTAGTCGAGTAAGTAGGTACCTACTGGCGGGTACCTAAATTGGCAGCGCGGGGCGACAGTTGGGCCCAGTTTTCTTTGGACTTGGCAGTAGAGTTGAGCGGGATTGACCAGACGGGATTGACCAGACGGGATTGACCAGACAGAGTTACATACTGGTAAGGAGGGCATTAGGGCGTATAGCAAGCCAACAGAAGAAAGAAAGGTGTGAAAGAAAAGCAAGGGATGAAAAGCTGATCTATACCAGGTACGATGAAAAAATGAAAAGAAAGGAATTAATGATAATGCGGCGCCCATTGTCCCCGGGCAAGTGACCTTTCAGGCACAGATCCAACGGGGAGTTGATGGTAAGAAGAGGTCGTGCATTAATTGAGGGCCGCTGTTCCTTCAATTGGACATTGTGCCTACAGCAAGGCACCTAAAACACACACCACGTTTTAATCATAGAGCTTTCAGTATAAAAACCAGAGCAGGATGCTCCGAGCAGAGCTACTACATGCACAACAAAGTAAAACGGCAACGTCTTGGACTTGCTAGCCGGCGGAGTGTGGACACTCAACCAGATCAGATGCTGGCCCCGCTGCAGATGGCGACCCCACCGGCCAGGGGGGTCTAATACATGCACGCCCCTCCCCCACCGAGGGAGAAGCATCTCATGTATCTTTTGTATAAGTGGATGATTGCCAAGCCATTGCGTGCAGCCTCAAGGGGGAAGAAGCGGCCCGTCGTGTCGAGGAAACCAGCTGCAACAAGACTTTTGCCAAGCCGAGAAGCCCATTAGAACCCTCAAAGACCGTGCCCGTACCGTACGGCAGCCGCGCGCCACGTTGAAGACCAAGACGACTCAATCTACGACAACGAAGACGATTGTTTGGACCCACAAAACCTCTGCGAAATAAATATTTCGCAGAGGTTTTGTGGGTTTTTCAGGTTACTCAACCGTTCCAAATACCTATGAAGGTTGCATTACATGTATACGTATATCATGTATATCTGGTATATTAATATTTGTAGCCATCAGGTGTAATTTTGCTGTTAATGGCCTTTCCTATCTTGCACACAACAGCTACACGATTGGTCGGGCGGTTGGTCGGTCCGCATCTCCCTCTCTTTTTATGTTGGAAGAATATTGTTCCTAGCCCCGGGAGTCAGCCAGCCAATCAATAAAAAAAGACCTTGCGTTTGGTGGCAAAGGAATACCGCGGCCGACTCAGTCGCCCACGCCCCTTCTCGGTCGACATTCCCCACGCCTGCAAGGGACATGCTACTTTTCTCGTTCGCCCATGCATACAGTTAGGCTATTTGAGATTGATGGCTCAGGTACGGCTTCCTATTGCGAGCAAAAACTTGTTGTATTTCGCCGCCGCCAGGAGTTGCCAGCCCAGTTTCTTACCCTACAATGCTATGCTCTGGGGGTTCAAGCAACTCTGCATCCGGTAGTAGTTGGGCATAGGGCTGCCTGGTGCCGGGATGCAAGACTGAATCGGACGGTTGTACGGCCAGAACTTTGGAGAAGACGCCGACGACGGCATAGCTGGTAGTCAATTCAGTGACGCTGGCAGGCCTCTCTTGATCAAGGTTCACAGCCTGAATTGCATCACACCCCTCCCCCCACCATCTGGGTTTGCCTGTATCGTGGGGCTGAAAGCTGGCCCAACGGCGGCTAGGGCAGCGCATTGGAGCCCACACGTCCCGTTCCTGGTACCTTTCATACCGCTGACTGCCCAGCTGGGACGGTGGCCCTGCGTTTTCCGTAATGAGTTGCTTCCTTCTGAATTTGCCACCCACGCCCCCTGCACTGTCATCAATTCAAACACCCCCGGGGACCCGGCACTCGCCCGGGCACTCTCCTGTCCTTTACTAGGCTCAGCATTCACACCATCCATATTTATAGTCTCTACCCGCACTCACTGTTGCTTAAGGTTCTTGCTCTCCAGACACCGGAAAACCCGTTCTCACCGTCCTGAATCCAATGAGTTATTCTCTTTATTGCCTGTTCTTCTTTTAGCTTTACTACAAAGCCCACCTCGCGGGTGCAGTCAACGGCTCCAACCTGCCTCGTCTCATAACTTCTGCCCGTCTTTCTCTCTCTCTTTCCGCTTGCTGCATCGCGAACATTTTCCTTCCGCCACCCTGCCGTCAAAACGTTTCAAAATCATGTCTCTTACAGCCGAGGCAATTATTGGCATCGTTGCTCTTTTTCTCTCTCTGCCTCCAGTCTTGATCATCCTCTGGCGCTGGTGCAAGCTGGCACGAAAACCGCGGCTCAGCGACCCTGAGGATACGCCGGCGTCCTGGCGAGATGCACGCCGCGCACCACGACGTCAGTGCTATCCCATCCCTTTCGGTAGCGTCATGCAAGAGAAACTCTCATACCGCGGCAGCTGTTAATCCCTTCTAGCGGGCTCCTCACCTCAACACTCTTGGCCTCTACTGCGCACCGCAACTTTGCACCCTGGCTGTCCATGCTATGCTTCAACCAGCCACGGCGACTCGATGCTGCACGACGATAAATATACGACGTATATCACAGTGTATCATAATTACTCGTCTAAATACACACAGGATCCATTTCTGTCACAATAGCATTTGGTGTGTCCCGCATCTGAAGGTAGTCTAGATTATGTACGGCATTGGTATGGAAAAACAAAGCGGCGGGTGCGGCTAATCATAAATAAGCGTTTCCAAAATGAAAATATTTTGGAGTATATACTTTGATAATAAAACTTCGAGTTGAATTCTACGAAATAACGCTGATGACTTGTTTCTTCCGCTGGCGTCAATGAGCTAAATGTTGGTTGAGGCTGTCGTGTGTTCGGCGGCACCATGCCGCAGTGGTGGTTTCGTGGCATGCCATCTACCCAATTACCAGGCTCCAGTGTTGGCCGCCTGCGCGTACGTTTCCTGGTGTGGAGCCGCCACCACCAGCCTCGACTTCAGTCACTTACACATATCAGATTATACATGCCAAATTGTAGATTGCTTAAGACGTTCTCTGTTTCACTTCTTTGTACCGTCAGCTAAAAAAAAGGCTCCTCGGGTAACGGTTTGGGGCAGTGCATCTCATAGGTGAAGCCATTGTTGCTGTTGACGCTGCTCTGCTTGCTGTGCCACCAAAACTCGCCATTTTCTGCCACGCGCCCGTGGCGAGACAGAGGGCAGCTGCTACAACCCCGCGCATCACACAATGTTTACGTTACGCTAGTTGGCAGAATATACGCAACTGGGTCGTGCATTGAATATTGTATCTGTATTTTCCCGCTTTGGATTTTTTTCTAATATCCGCTCTCTTCGTTTAACGGCGACCATTGCCTCGGCCAATGTCGCTACAGATGTCTTTGGCCTGCCATCCGAGTCCACTTGTCGCGGAGGCGCAGACTAGGTATGTCGAGCACAAGCTGCCTCTGTTAGAAGGGGGAGGGATGGTGGTGGTGCTGAATTTCCCTTAAAGCGTCAGAGCCAAGCTTGCAGCGCAAAGAAAGCGGTCAATGGAGCAAGAGACGACTAGTGCATCCGTGCTAAACGCAGTCGAGTAAATCTGAAATTCCAGACCTGTGGCGTACACAGAGCACTCCTGGACAACGAGGATCCTGCAGAAAGTAATCCCTGTCTAGCCTGAGCTTCAACACATGTACACGCTAACTAATACGCCTCGCGTGGAACCCGTAAAATCAGACCTGATGGATGTTGCAGGCAGAGTCGCAGGATTATCGGGACCATCCCGGGTCATGCACACCATTTATAAGTTAGCACCGCATCACTCCGCCCTAGATGGGGGCACCTAATATGGCACCTTATTCGTTGAACTAGGTAGTTGGAAAGCTGAACAGATAAAAAA
Source organism: Aphanocladium album (assembly GCA_029218145.1). NCBI lineage: Eukaryota > Fungi > Ascomycota > Sordariomycetes > Hypocreales > Aphanocladium > Aphanocladium album. The sequence continues at coordinate 32,427 of JARDXD010001152.1, forward strand.
CCAGCAGGGGCCCACCCACACCTGACGTGGTAACTACCGTCTTCCTCCTTGCCAGACATCCGGAAACCATGTAATGATTCTAGGGCGTTTGGTGTATATAAATTCTACCGCGCCTGCACCCAGTTTACTGCTTGCCAGTCAGAAAACCAAGAGCGTAGATCCGACAATTTACCTTATTCTCTATACTTTCTTTCTCTCTCTTTTCTTCTTCTTCTTCTTCCGGCTTGCCGCCTTGTTACTCTTCATAACCATAGCTGCCGACCTGAGAGTTGTGCCCACCCGGCTTGGCATCTCAACAGCCTCGTGATCATATATTCTCTGCCAGAAGCGCGACTCCCTCACTTCCCGACTTCGATGACGCCTGAGGAAATAATTGGCATCGTCGCGGCGCTGCTTGCCGTACCCCCGGCCTTGGCCATTGTCTGGCGCTGGCGCAGGGCCTTGAAGAGGGCCGCAGCCCAGCGCTCGCTTCACGATCTCGAGGGTACGTCGGCTTGCGCGTAGAGTAAATCATACCAAGTAGCTCTAGATGACAATCTGTTTTAAACCGCGAACCTTGGAGGCTCAAGCCGTGCTAACCTTTGTCTAGCAGCACAGCACCAGGAGGCCCCTTCCTGGCAGTTGATGCCGCTAGCGTCTTCCGCTCACCACGGCCCCCATCGGTCCCACCTCATCCAACGCGGGGACACGATCTACGTTGAATGCAGAGCACCGCAGTTTTCTTGTCCACAGGAACTCGCAGCGGCAGAAAATGAGCTCGCTCGCTCGATGGCATGGAGGTGCTGCTGAAGGGGCGATTAGAGGTCCTACGCCGATGAGCATGGAAATATCGCTCAATACATTTGTAACCATAGTATAGCAAAGACACACAAAGTGAAGATGAAAAGTGATGGCGTCAAAGATAGATATCATTAGAACATGAAGAAGACTGTAATAACACAAATAGTACATCTGTAATTGTGTAAAGCTCCAAACTCGTCCCAGTGCTACACATGGTTAGCTGTCACCCGCTACTCGGCGAGCCAACGAATCTAGCATGAGGGGAAACGGCTCGCGCTAGCAAAGGCGAGACGATGGCCGTGTTGTTCGGTTTAACCACGCTCGCCTTGGCGGCCTCCCCATAAAAGCCGACTGAGGTGACCACCTTACTGGTGGACGGCGCTGTGTTCTGCTGTCATGCCATTGGTTGCAGAGGTGTGTGGTGGCTGACGAGTGCAAGGCAGCGCCTGTCCCGCGCGCTAGCCAACTAACTACTCGTGCCCGCACCCACTTTTCTGGCCTGTTGCAACAAGCAACCACCCACAAAAATGGGTGCTTATCACCAAAAGCGTCATATCACCCAAAGCGTCATTTTTAACCCTGTATTGCTAGCACCTTTATCTACAAATTCCCTGGCGAACTACACTATCTCCCTTAAAAATAAATAGTTTTTCAAGATCGCCAGCTTTTCTTTTATCTCGTGCCTTTTGCGCGGCTTTTCTAAACCCCTTTTGCATGCGTCGTTAGTGTGCGAGTTCGCGGCGTTATACTTTAGCTAAAACCGCTTCCTCCTCGTGTTTATCCTTATTGCGTACCATTTTACGCGCTTTATCAATTGAAAGAGTGCCTCCTGACTGGAGGGGTCGGTTCTTAGCCATCCTAGCCTTCCAAAAGCGTGCCTTAGTGTTGGCTCTTGCTTCTTCAGCCTTGAGTAATTATAGAGCTGTTGTAGTATAATAGAGGGAGCCCTTGAGGAGGTTCTTAACCTTACTAGTAAGGTTCTCGTTAAGAGGGCTATCTTTTAAAGCTTTTAAGACGTAATTGACTAGCTTATTCGTTTGACATAGCGTATAAGGCGTATCAAAGTCTAAGGAATTCGTGATTTCGTCTATTATGCCTTATATTAATAGAGAAGGCGTGCGGTACGCCCCTTTTGGCTACACCTTTTATAGAACAACCATTAGGTCAAATAGAAAAATTCTAGTATTTCTGAAAGCGGAAAGAATAGAAGATTCTGTTAATACCTGAGTCCGTGATTTTTCAATAAGTTAAAGGAATTCTATCTTAGTGATATTAGAGAGTCTATCATAGAATATTACATTAAGATTTTTCCTATAATAATGCTTCAACAGCTAGAAGATAATAACGTCTAGCGGTTATAATAAATGTATTAAATGTAGTGGCATTCCGAAGGGTATTATATTATAAGCTTAACAGTATTCAATAAATTCAATCGTATGATATAAGCCATGACCGTCGAGGATAAGCAGGCGCTTTACGCCAACTTGCCGCTTGACAGTATATTCATTAAAGTATGTAAGCCAGTTAAAGGTAATTTCGTTATTTGTAAAGCCTATTAATGTAACCGAGATTTTCATCCTATTATCTAATTCTTAAAGATACTATCGAGCTATATATTATTAACTAGCCAAAATAACGAAAGCTAGGATATAGCTAACAGCGGCCAAGATAGCCTCTATAACTA
>JARDXD010000027.1:0-34888 GCA_029218145.1 Aphanocladium album
AGCCAGAGAAGTCTCCTGGCCTCGTCTTATTATAAGCCCTACTGCACGCTCGCCTTCCCCTTCCAAACGGCAATCCGCCGACCCCAAAGAAGACATAAGCAAGCGACAGCCGGAAGCACATATCTTATATCATACCTCTCATCCCGACGCTTGCCTCTACCCCAGATCATACAACAACAACATCACCACTACTCGGCACCCGACCGTTGGCTACTGCCTACACATCAACACATATACACAACACACACAACCAACTGCAACCATGTACGGTTCCTTTGGCTCATACAGCTCGATGAGCATCGGGTCAGCGCCCATGAACATTTCCACCAGTGTCACATCCCGCGATGAGTCGTGCGCCTACCCTTCGTGGCCGCGCCGCTCTTCCCTGAGCTCGTCCGACAGCGACGCCTCCTACGAGCCTCGCGCCAGCTCCTACCTCTCCGACGACGACCTCTTCCTCTACGATGAGCCAAGCTCCGACAGCGACGACAGCCGCAGTGTGTCCAGCGCGGGCAGCGCCTCGCCTCCCACGCTCGGCCTCGTCCTGGCGTCGCCCGTCCGTCAGGCCCCCAGCGAAGCCGAGATGCTCGAGATGCAGCGCCAGCGCCTCAACATGCGCAAGGATCTCATCCGCATGGTACAGCAAGAGAAGGAGCGCCGCAAGCAAGCTAGCAAGGGCCGCCGCTCTTCGTCCAAGAAGAGCAGCAGCAAGACGCGTGGCTACACCATGGCTCCCATCACCGAGGCTGACGAGTGAACCGTGTCATGACACGAAAAACTACTGGCTAAAACGCAAAAATGCCAAAAATCAACCCAAGCAACGCGATGCGTGTGCCAAAGCGCATATCGCAGCGAGAATCCCCGGAAACCTTATGTGGCTCCCCGCAAACCTAACCGGTCAACCCCAAAGCATCTATTTGGGGTTGACCACCAGCGAGCGTATTTCACCCAGCGCTTTTTTTCTGTTCTTTGTTCATCTTCTTTATTGCGACAAAGAAAACGCGCCGCCACCTTTTTTCGAAATGACGACACTATTTCGCATGCACAACCCGCATACGCAAGGCTGCCACAGAGAATTATCCGGAGGGCTGCCTCCCAAAGTGGAAGACGGTATCGGGTACGCCATTTAGCGTGGCGATCCCCGCAAATCCCAAGTCCCGGGCACTTGCGATTTTGCATGTGGGACCGGGACCTGTCGGAACCCTAAAACGGCAGTGGGCGATACCGAGGCCAGCTCCCTCCACCGCGCCCATCGGCGTCCAACGATGAGCGCGGCCATTTCCCCAAAGTCCGCCCCTGGGTCACAATCACATTCAGGGTCTACCTTCCACATGTGAACGGCGACCAGCGCAGAGCCGCATTTCACCCAACCCCTCCCCCAGCCGAGCTCGCCTTGCGCCGCTTGGACTGCACTTGTCAGGCCTGTTGCCTCGGCACGCGCAGGCAACCACACTTTACTACTTCTCTTCTTGTTTATCTCTTATCTACCTTGACGGATATAACCTTTTTACTCCTCTTACATGTTTACTCTTCATGACTACACATTCATTTGCATACACTTTTGCGCTTGGCTCTTTTGGCCAGCTTTTTCAGCATCTGAGCGAGCATTGCTGGATTTCTTCACTTCATCATAATATAACAGTACAGCACACTGTGGATTGTTTCGACAATCAGGGATATTTAGCCCCTTTTCCTTGTTACACATTAGATAGCGTCTTTCGAGATACCCCCCATTTCGCAGTCTCCAGCTATGGATCGACTTAAGCTAGTTTTCAATACTCACAAGTTCCTCATACAAACTTGAATCACAACTACGTGAATGCCACCTCTAATCAAGCAGACAAGTATAACAGAATGTATTGCTGAGACGCTGAAGCTGTTGCCGTTGGTTCTGCATTCATCAGTTGCATGTCAACTCGACTAGTATACATCTGGTAAAAACTGCGATGTCCGGCGTACAGGATAGGGTGATGTATCTACTTATTTGACTTCAGTGCTTTATTTTGGCCGTCAAAATGAGCATTAACGAGATTGACTCTTTTCGCCAAGAGCTGTCTCACGAGTTTTTGTCTCCTGCTCGTACTGCTATGAGTTTTCACATCCTGAGGATGGTCTCGCGGAGAATCCGAGGCCGGGTAAGGAGCCTACTTCGCGAGGATACAGTGCATGCCCAAAGAAGAACTATCAGTGTTTCATGCCACGCTTTCGAATATATCACCATCATTTATTATTTATTAGATTGAAGAGGGCTGTGAGAGAGTTATATGCATTATAGCGCGGCGTTTTTTGCTCTACCGCAAAGAGCCGGATCGCAACGGCGCTGGTATCTCTGGGACAAGAGAGCACTTTGGCTATCTGCCACGCCAACACGTGAGCTGCTGCGAACTGTACTACGTTATGATACAAGTTAATGTGCACAGAATATTATGGCCAGAATTTGAGAGAAAAAAAGGAGTAGAGTTGTGTGCTAGTAGCTATGTGGTGCACCGACAGGCCCATTTTCTGGAGGAGGTTGCTAGTAGCTGAGACTGTAAATGGCCGAGCGGAGTCTCGAAGTCTCTTTAAAGCCTATTCCATTGCTTTAAAATACGCGTTGCACAAGAGCCGTCGTTAAAATCCCGGTTGCTAGTCCAAACCAGAAGCGATAGCCGGAAAACCACATCGATACCAAACGATTCCGAGAGAGCGCGCCAATCTGTGTCATGAGCGTCAGGCTGTCAGAGCAGATCCACTCTTCGGCCAACTTCCCATCCTTGAAACGGTACACCTCATGACTGACATAGTCGATAGCTCGACCAGTCCCAGGGTGGCCCAAGAACTCGCCGCGGTGGGTGCCTCGGATGCGCATGCGGACGGCGACCTTGTCGTCTGCGGCAACGGCGTCCTCGACCTGGACGTTGACATCGGGCACAGCTTCGTACAAAATCTCGGCATGCTTCCTCCACGCGGCGTGCCCACTCTTTGGGTAAGGCATCTCTGCGATATTGACGATGAAGTCGGATGTCATCAGACCCAGGCATCCATTGATGTTTCGGACATTGAGGTGTGTGAAGGCCTGCTTTAATACAGCGAGGTTGGCGGAAGGCGACATTGCCAAGTTGGTTCCAGAAGTACTAACGCGGGTCAAGAATTGCTAAGGGTAGCTGTTTTACTTTCGTAGAATGCAAGACAATTTATTACACAACGAGCTTTTATGTACTGATATGGTGGCAACCGTTCAGTTCTTATATTTGACGTCGCCGTATATGATGCTCAAAAGAGGGATCATAAAGCTGCTGAACGCTAGGCCGTATGCAGCAGCGGCGCCGAAGCAGCCAATCAGCATTCGGACAAGAGCCAGCTAATGACCATTCTACAGTGGGCCGAAGGTAATTCTGGGCGAACTGGAGGCAGTGTAATAGTACCAAGACTGGATAAGAGTTGCGAAAAATGTCAAGCAATAATACGTTTTCCCTACTTTTTTTCTCTCCGGGTCTCAAAATTTGATTTCAAGAGAAGGACGTGTACCAGGTTTGTTGTGTACTGGCTATTCCCAAGGGGCTGATCCGTATACGGCTATTCATCCTCTAGCAGTTAGAGAGTTCTGCACAACTCCTCCACCAAGCCACCAGCGTGCAACAGGCTCCGTTTCGAGAGAGGCTAGCCACTACACTGCCCAGCTGAAGAATCTGCCTCTACTCCCAGGACACTATTTGAGATGGCTCCTGCACCATTCTCATTAGAAACCAAGATGCGTGAGCGAGCGCCGTCACAGCTTAGACATCAATAAAAGTCTACCCAGTGACTGGGGCTGAAGCGCTAGCACCACAACGCAAAATATTAACTATTGGTTCATACTTCTCAATGCAACTGGCAATCACTGCAATCTTGCAGGGCTCTAGAATTCTCAAGGTTCTGGGGATCAGTGATTGATGGCCAACGGGTGCAAGGCAATAGACAATTCCGCTCTCTGGCAGAGATTCTACTGATTGCCTGTACCCTCCCCTCCTTCTAGCGCACAAGACGCTCAGCCATGTCTGGCGTAGGTGCCCACGTCAAGCCTTGCGCGACTTGCAAGCAGCGAAAGGTCAAGGTAGACAAAATGTCTTGGGAAGACTGAGCTTATACAACTTCAGAAGCTGAGCATCTATAGTGCGACCTGATAAGGCCCGCGTGCCTTAGGTGCCGGAAAGCCGGATGGACCTGCCCCGGCTTCCCGTCTTTAGGTGTCAATATCTTCCAACACGAGACTGCCGCCACTGTATACAAATCGCTGCAGAGAACAGCTGCGGCGGGGTGTCGCTCCAGAGCCAAGTCTGCGGCCCTCCCTGTCTCGTTGTTGACGCCGATAGAGGACCGGGCAATTGCCTGTTTTGTACACCACTACGTGTTCGACATCGTCCCTGGCATCGGGAATCATGTCTACCTCCCTATACTGCTTCAGCGACAGACGTCAACGGGACTGATAAAGACAGTCGCAGCGGCGACTGGGCTCGCGGCCCTAGCAAATACGGCAAATTCGCCACGCTGGCAGTCTCTCGCTTATCGCCTCTACGGCAAGGCGGTTCGACAGCTGCGGCTCGACCTCGGCCGTCCTTGCAATGCCAACTCGGACGAGGTCCTAGGCAGCATTCTACTATTAGCCACCTTTGAGGTAAGACGCATTATGGACTCACGCTTGGGGGAGAGACTCCATGCCGTGCCTGCTGGGTGCTGCGACGTTGACGAACGACTCAGGCAATTACAACCAAAACACTGAACTCGATCCATACTCTTAGCCATCATATTTTCGCAGCGGCTCGGGTCTTTCCAGAATAAGGGATACGTGCAGTTTGGCAGAGATCGTGGACTCTCCGCAAGCCTAGCCATGCAACTGCGTGGTGCAGTCGTAAGTGCATCACCCTGCAGACCAGTTAGCCATTTTTTTTGTATCAAAACGCATGCTCATAGCCTATAGATAATGACTTGTCACGAATTGCAAGAACCGACCCCTGCTATTATCGACAATTGGCATTGTGAAGTTCAGGATTCATTGCCCGATTATAATACGGTCTTGACGAGGCTAGGCCATATAGAGAAGCAGCTCATAGCAGCTCGCGCGGTCATCAAACACAGTGCAGAGTCAGATCCAGCAACCATTATAAATGCGCTACGCCCTTTAGACAAAATGCTTGAGGGTTGGGAGCAGTCACTTCCGAGCACATGGGCTGTCAAGTCATATAAACGCCTTCCATCAGAAGGTGCCGCCGCAGACAACCCCATATCACAGTATCACGTCTACCCGACTCTCTACATCGCGGTGATGTGGAATGCATATCGGTCATATCGCGTCTTGATCCACGAAACTATCATAGCAACACTCTCAAAATGCAGTTCGGCGGAAGAGCTCGCCGCAGTGCGCCTGTCTCTCGGAGTGGCTCAGCGGATGGCTGACGACATCTGTCAAAGTGCGCCATACTTTCTGTCGTACAAACAGGATCAGCGTCAACTGAGGCTCCTGCTGGGCCCGAGCCACAAGTGGAAGGCAGAGGATTGGTCAGCAACTGGTTCTCATTTGCTGTTTATGCCACTCTTCCAGTGTGGTGCGCTGTCCACAACCCAAGAAACGGGATGCTGGGTTGCGTGCATCCTCCGCAATATAGGGTGGTGGTTGGGAATGCAGCTTGCGGTGTCAATGGCAATGAAACTGGAACCGGCCGATACGCTTCCGGAAGATAGTAGGCAACTATACTTGCCACACACCTAGATGTTTATGAACTGATTTTAGAACTCTTTCTAAATTAACAGGCGTGATATTCTTCACTAGTTCGAGCGAGATCTGATCTTCTGCTCCCCTGTAGGGCCCGGTTCGGGCGCCGATTTCTGATGTTGCAAGAGCCCGATTGGCAAGAGTGACGAAAAAGAATTGCAGTTGAAGATTAGGCAGGTTAGAGAAAAAGAGTGTTGAAACCAACAATAACCACATTCAAAATGAGTGATAATTCAAACCATGGCTTGAAAGTCATGAGTTCTCTGCTCAATCAAAGGAAATACCGTCCCCGCACCGACAAGGGCCCAATAACCTCACTTGAAGTCGAGCATTAATATATAGTTAGAAACCACACCGAGAAAACCAGAGACCCCGTTTGAACAAGCTTGATTTACTGCGTTATTTTGTTCGTTGACTTCATTTTTCCACTATTTCTCGGCGTGCGAGAGTACCATCTAGTCAGGCAGGCCACAATGACCACTTCAACACAACCAGTGCCCTGAGCATGCTGTTTAGACTGATCTTCCAATGCTCAATGGGTGGCTGCCAAAAAAAGCAAACACACTGAAAGACATAGTCGGCCCACTCGCGTAAGCCGTCCGGCGCATTGGCTTCCGGCTAGTTTTAGAGATGAGTTCTCGCTGCGAGTGGACGGCGTAGCGTTGAGCAGGGATTCTGCAAGTGAGGGGAACCTGGACAGTCCTGGTGGGACAAACAGATTACGCTGAGGAGTGTCCAGCTCGCGCATAAATCTCTTTCTCCGAAGCCTGAATCGGCCCAACCAGCCGAGAAAGGGAGAGAGGGAGAAATCACAGAGCCGTGATTGATCAGCCGAGAAGCGAGCTGTAGGCCACAGTGTATGTAATGGGCGGAATCCAGAAGGTGCCAAGGGTGAGCAGAGAGGGCGCCACTGGCGTTGCTCTTCTACGGCGATCAAGAATTATGGAAAATTAGGAAAAGGGCAAAAGTTTAGTGAGTTTAGAGAAAGTAGTGATTTATCATAGTAATAGCGAGATTTAATCTTATCTCGATTTACTATGACATTTCTTCGCTCCGTAGTTTAGCACCGGTCTAGGCTAGACATATGTCCATCTGTGTGTCAGTACGGGACTATTTCCGCAGTATAAGACCATGGACTTATAGCATAGCATACATAGACCGCTCAGCAACAAACGTGACGAGTCTGCATATTGTGGCGTTGTGACTTGATGATTTTCAGGCAATGGGAAAAAGTTGCATGAAAATCCTGCCCATCGCTTGCCCATTTACATTGTCAGAATGGGGCAGGCGGGTGTGATTGCAACCATGGAACGGCCCAGTTCCGGTGTGATAGTGATGCAGCAGCTTGGCCCCCAACACCGTCCTGGGCCACGAAAACGTGGAACATGCTTTCTTAGCTTGCCGCACTGCGAATCGGCGACTCAGACAGGCTGTGTGACTTTTCAGCTCTCGTAAAAAACGCTTATACGCGGAAAACGCCTACAGCGAGATGCCCTTTCTTCGCTGACGTTGATTGACAGTCAGCTACGGACAAGCCAATTGAAGCGCCATCGTACACCTTTGAGCACTGGGAGACGGATTGAACGCTGAGGCCACATGCTCAAGTGGCGGCAACTTGCAGAAAAGTTTTTGACTGCCACGGGTTGTGTCGCATTTTGGGCTGCCAATTTGCCAGTTGGCCAGGTATCATGACTAGCATGGGAGGGTTGCAGTGTGGCTGCCCGCTATTCGAGCTGATGGAGGGGGGAGGGCATCCGGAGATGGTGCACAGCAGCCCTGGCGAGCTAAGCATCCACTAGCCACCAGACATGGATTAGTTGCATGGCATTATCAAGTCTTGGTTCACCATTTTCAAAAGAAGTAAAACTAAGGATTCGAAAATGGTATAATTAGAATTGTTAAGGTGTGACTGATATGTGACAGCCTGCCGTCAGTTGCTTTGTACTACGTGAAATTGAACGCTAACTATTCTAGAGAGACAGCGCCAGGTGCGGAGGTGACGCCCACTTCAGCGCGGAGAATGCTGAGTCGATTTTTTTTACTTTTGCCGCAAATGCGCATGCAGGTCACTGATCCTTGCCAGCAGGTGGGAGAATGCAAGGCTATAGGGCGTTTGAGCAGTTTTATTGCAAAGAGGGACGCTGCCAAGCGTGGGAGGAGAATGTCCACCAGGTCGCGAAAGCAGGCCGCGCTAGAAAAGAAACATGAGCAAAGGCCGTAGAGGACGGGCCAACTAATGCGCGGCGTTGATGTCGAGCATTCAGCGTGGCTAATTTGGCGGAACCCATCCACTACGATGGTGGGAGCAAACTGTTGTGATCTGTAGTATTTTGTTTTGGGCGTTGGCTTGGTTGTTTGGCGACCAGGCGTTGGAGTGAACGCGCGAGCAGTTCGTTGATCATAATTTCTTTTGCGGCCAAGCATACATGGCGTAGTCACGACCGTTGCTATCGCTGGGCGTAGTGGTGTAGAGGTTCCCTCATTTGGGCTAGGAGTGTGCTCTCCCCGGCTGCCGGGGAGGCTGGGCATCCTGGCCGCCTCAATCAGTAGGTCTTGAATGACATTCTAGACAAGGCTGCCGAAAGGTTTGAGTGGCACGCTGACAGCAGAGGACTGAGTGAGCGGTATGAGAGTACACGCGCAATGCAATCTAGACCAAGCCAGATACTGGCATGCAGGCTCATCACCGACCGGAGTCATGCAGTACCACTTTGGGAAGGCAGCTGAAGCCAAATCTGGCGTGTGGCCAACATTGGGAGCAGTAATAAAGCCAGACAAAGAGCGGCCGCTATCTGTTCATGTCTCAGCTGAGGACTCTGCATTCTGCCCAACGAGCAGTACAACGGCTGGCTGTCTCCACCCGCACAGTCAATGTTGGAGAAAGGCTAATGGAACAAGAACGCCAACGTAAGGCGGTCATGGTGAAGACAGAGCCGTTGATTGATAGTATCGTGACAGTCTGGAGTTGTAGGGCAGAGTAAGGCACAACGCCGAGATATCTTTGGAAGAATCCTACTCGGGACGACGTCCTAGCAATGTACTTGTTTCAACATGGTCACCTCACAAATGACGCAAATCTCTGAATTTAAAAATATACGAAACAAAGCTCAAGATAGATCAACGGAAATGAAAACATCGGTCAATGGCACTAACGCCTGTGAGACAAAGTCTCGGATTATGTCGCGCCAACTTCTGTCACGAGGCATCCGGACTGTGTATTGTGTTGTGGCGGCGCAACGACCAAGATCATGAGTCGTCAGTATATGTCTTTGTAACGGAACAATAATTTACAAAAAGTGACGGCATTGGATGTTCTCAGTTACGGTACTACGTTGAGTGCTCGCTTTCCAAGTACTGCAATGGAGGCGGCCACGACCTGTCAAGTTGGACAGCGCGGCAAGAGTTTTGTAGAGAATTGCACACATCCGCATGACAGACTCTGGGCAAGCCACAACTCAAAAATATGCATGCAAAGATCGGAGTGGTACTTTGAACAAGACAGAATGGTACATGCGGAGTCAGTTGGTAGGATCGGCGGTCAACAAGCAGCGGGCGCCGCAAGAGGAGAAGATGGTAAGCCTGAATGGAATGGCGCAGCAGACAGACAAGGGTCTGGCCGAGACTGGACTCGCGAATGAGAGATGTAGATTATTTCTCGAGCTTAAAAAGACATGGAAAGCAAATTAATCATTAGCAAATTCAGGCAGCCTGATCCCCTGGACGAGCCATGACTGGGACGGGCCGTAGATTAGTTCGGGCGGAGTTGAGGATCACGAGAGATGAAAGGTGTTGGGCAGACCAGGGATGTATTGGACAGACAAGACAGACTAGTGTTGAATGGAAACGAAGCAAAGCGAGGGCCGCGGCACCGTTGGGCAAAGGTGAGTTGGGCGATTGGTGGTTGGAGAGAAGCCGTTGGTGGTGGTGGCTGATGGTGAGGATGCATGGCGGTGGAGCTTAGGGTGAGTGGCGTTGGTTGAATCCTGCATGGCATGAAAACGGGGGATGAAATTGGAGAAGATGGCGTGTGAAGAGAGCCAAGGAACGTGATTGCTGATAGTTGGTTGGGTGAATATGAAAGGGGAGTGGGAGGAGGTTGACTACATTAGTACCAACTACGTCGGTATACATTGGGACGTAGTTGCGTGTTAGTCGTGTTAGTGGCTGGCGGTGGGTTTGAAAGCTCACGTTAAGTGGACAGACTACTGAAAGGGGCCCCATGCCAGCGCTAATTGCTGAATTCTTAGCGGCGGGATATGGCGATCGGACCCCTGCAAGTCCCTGCAAGTCCCTGTAGGTGCTTTGCAGGTCCTTGCAAGTCCCCCCGTCGACAAGTGTGAGCAGCACAACGATTGGCTGCGGCGCAAGACACGCTGGGAGCAAGATGGGCCAATCACACGACGGGCTAAAGTTGGGCGCTTCCTCGACGGCTTCCATTGCACGTTTGGCAACGAGGTCCCACTTTGGACTGCCAGCCATCAAGCCTCGTTGCAGGCTTTAGCTTGGCCCAGCAGCTTAGCGTACCTTGAACTTGCCTCCTCCTCCTCCTCCTCCTCTTCGTCGTCTGTCGTCCGTTGCCGTTGTGATTGACAATGGCCACCAGAAACCGCCATTCCATCCCGTGCTTTCCCCGCAGGCTCTGTGCCCATCTATTCTGCTGCCTGCTGGACGGACCAAAATATCTGCCAGCGCATGGGTGCTCATCCAGGAGAGCTCCTATTTTTGGTACGGGTGCAAACGCACGCCATCTCGACTCGGCTGGTCGCCGCCCAATGGCAGCGACTCTTCACGCCAGATACTATGTTTGATGGAAAAGCAAAGAAGATTTATTCAACGACGGCCAACCGGAATCCATGCGTTGTTGCAGCCATGTAAGGCACCGGCTCCAGACTCGTACAACCTGCGCAGCAGCCAACCATCTCATATGCACCAGCGCCAGCTTCTGTAGAGTGAGTGGCACCCACGCACCCAACGCCGCAGAGTGCATATTGTCTAACGGTGTGCATTGTGTGTGTGCTGCTTGTTGCTGACCCCCGCCCTAGCATAGTCCAGCGCCATTGAAGACGACGCTGCAATTTACCTGAGGCACCAGAGAATTCAGCCTAGCAGAGGATTGAGCGAAATAGACAAAACAGCAACTCTTCAAATCCGAATCACAAAACAAGGCAGCGCGATATAGAAATTAGCCCCAGTAGCCTACTATGCGTCTTGATAGGCTCCCCTACAGCCCGGCTCATGTCCACGCGGGACGACCGCCCACCGAGCTAGCCATGGGAGCCCTGCAGCGTCCAATGCCAACGCTGGCCAATTCCTGCCCGGATCAGAAAAAATGCTCGTATGACGGCATCTGGCACAATCAGCTGGCCAATGTAACGGTTGATGCGTGCGAAATTTCGCCTGCCAGCGCATCAAAGCCGGTGCTTCAACGGCTGTGGCTTGTCTCGCCGCACTCCCCTGCCGAGCTGTCGTCGTAGCGAAGCAAGCATATATACAGGGCCAATTGTGGTTAGGGGACTTTCGGATTTCGTCTGCGACTTCTCCCCTTCTGCCCTCTCTTGCAACCGCCCCGGCAGCTCTAATTTTATACGGCCCTCAGCCCGTCGACCACTAACAGACCATCGCGCCACCACTTTGGAGGTTAGCCGCCTTGCTTCATCCCACCCAAAGGCCTCGACAGACACGGCCCCAGTCACTCACACCCACACCCCAGCAAGTTCTCACCACGCCGTTCTCCATCGCCAGATCCCTGCTAGTCGACCGTCTCTCTCGCTCTCTCACTTGCTTTGCACAAGTTCCTCCTGCTTTTACCGGGCGCCGCTGGTCTCTTGTCTGTGTTGCGTCGTGCCTTGTGCCAGTACTCTGTTTTTTTTTGGAGGACCCATAGCTGGTCCCTCCCCATACTGGCCTCTGGCTCCGCTGCTCTGCACATTTACTTGGGCTAGCCCGCCGCACTTGCACTCTCGCCTTCACACACTTTTCTCCTCCAACAATCCGAGATTTCTATTCTGTTACTCTTCCACAGCCAGATCTGGTCTTATCTGCATTCTGCTGTGCGACTCTCGCAAACTCTTTGTTCGCATCCAAGCCACCACCCTTTGGGTCCGAGTAAGTTCCCCTCAAAGCTGCAACCGCCAGCCCTTTGCGTATCCCCTCATCTACAAGCGCCCGACCCACTCACCACATCTGCCTCTCCGTCTGCGGCTACTTACACCAGCCCGTATTCACTCTGCCCTCATCTGCCCAATTTTGTTTCGAGGCTGTGACCCCTTTCCCTCCATTCTTCCTTCTGAACATTTCTCCGATTTCCTTTTTTTCTCCTTCACCGCTGCCTGTCGCTGGCGGCACCACAGTCGCGTCCTCCTCGTCTCACCATCCTCACTGCATGTATTAATCCAGCATCTCCCGTCGCACAACACTCACGCACCTGCGCATTGCCACATGGCTGGCGCTCAAGCGCTACACGACTCAAGCGGCGATTCTCTTTTCACGCTGATACTAATTCTTTCTCGCGCAGCGCCTCCATGTAATCAGCGACCCAGCCCGTGATCGATATCGAACCTAATCCCTCTATCTGCCTCGATCGTGGGTCGCCGCCTCCTGCTCTCTCTATACGAGGCGCGGAGGCTTTGATCCACGGGTACCGGCGTGCAACAGTGCACTCGCCGTACTACGCTTTTGTCTGAATCCTCGAGCCTGTCACGACAGCTCACTGCAGGACATCTGCTGCGATCCGTCCCATCCTGCAGGGCGTTGGACTTGGTCGCAACAGTCACCCTCCGAAAGCCCAGTATCAGCACCGACGCTACACAAACTCACCGCAGACTTCTCAGGTTGAAACTATTTCATCCACTCGTTCACCATGTCTGCCCCAGCTTCTTCACAGGGCCATGTCATGCCACGGGGCTCCGAGCGATCCTCTACCGCCAGGGGGCGAAATGTACACGACCTTGCCATGCCCTCGATACAAGATCTCAAGTATTTTGATCCATGCGGCGCCACGGCTTCCATGTTTCTCTATGCGCAGGGTTCCTCCGTCGTCTGCTGCCACCACGACTCGCTTACTATCGAGCGCCGATTCACCGGCCACCAGCACGAAGTTTTACTGCTCGCCATCGATAACCACAGCCAGTACGGCGGAGGCCGCATAGCCGCCACATATGACAGCGCCAGGATTGTCATTATCTGGGACTTGATGACAGGCGAAGTCTTAAAACACTTTACTCCTGTGGCGAATTGCCAAATAACGGCTCTGACGTGGATGCGCAATGGCAACTTAGCTTTCGGTAGGACGAGGATGCTTGCTTTCACTTGCCTATGACTAATTGCTTTGAAAAGGTGACACAAACGGTGGAATTACAATCTTCGAAGTCGCGACTCAAGAACACATGTTGACCAAAACATTGGAGCAGACGGCCATCACGGCCCTAGCTCCCTCACAAGACTGCTTGACCTTCGCCATCGGGTATGAAAATAAATTTGCTATTCATGGGAAAAATTACTGACATGAAACCAGTTTCCAAACCGGAACACTCCTGATTGCGAGACTGCAACCTCGATTCACTATAATGCACAACTTGACAACCTCCAGAGGACCGTCGCCCATCATCAACCTCGCTTGGCATGCTTCCTCTTCACGGCAAAAATCGGAAATGCTCGCCGTGCAAAAGCACGATGGCGATTTGAGAGTTTGGAGTGTTACGAAGGCTTATAACATTGAAGACCCGGCAAAGGTTGTTCGAATACTGCGCAAGGCAGAGGCCATCGAAAAAGGTTCCAACTGGATGGGCTGGTCCAAGAACGGGCGTGTAATCCAGTTCTCTGACAGGTACGCTTTGGCATCTTCGTTATCTCCGTTTGCTAATTTAAGTAGCGAAACCCTCTCTTGGGATGTGCGCACTAAGCATGTCACTTTTGACTCAATTCCAACTCTCGAGCACGTCCGGGGTATGGCCCTCTACGGACCTGGTGCAAGCCTCTTCACGGTCGGCCCCAACGGAACGGTGCAGCAATTTGATCTCAATTCACCAGCTATCATGGTCGCCAATGTTCAACACCCGACAAGCCATCTACCACCTTCGCCGCCCAACTCAATTGAAGAGCAAGCGAATCAGTCTGTTCATTCTGCCACGACAATCCACACCTCTGAATCAGAAAGCTCAATGAGCTCTATCCCTCTCGAAATGAATGTTTCTGAGAGTGACGAGGATCATCTCTCGCCCTTTGCCCGCATAGCTCGCGGACAGGCTCATCCTGATTCCGGTAACGAGACGTACGAGTCTGCAAGCCCTGTTTCAAGCAGAAGCGGCTTGTCCTCCTCACAATCCAAATCCTCTGCTGGTTCACAAACACCTGGTCGTCATCCCGCATCTATTCGATCGCAGAATACTTATATATCTGCTGGAACCTCGTTGAGGTCTTCGACTATTGGCCGTCAGCAACAACAGGATATTGACAACTATTCAATGGGATACTCCTTAGGAAGCACTAGCATAGCATCATCCCGTTCTCGCCAGCGCCCTTCCAGGCTACGCCACGAGGTCCCTCGAAGCCCGGATGACAACAAGGTGTACGACTTGTTCAAATTTACGAGGACGAGGCTCAGCGACATCCCCTACAAGCATCCAATGAATGCCGACAACTCGCGTCTTACCAATGACGACCTCCGAAGACAGATGCTGAGTACTATTTTCGGCTGGCACGCTGAAGTCGAAGATCTAATCCGAGACGAGATGAGTCGACACCCGAACGGCTCCTCCAGCCGAATTCTTTTATCCAAGTGGCTGGGCGATATGGATACCGACGTTATGGCCGGCAGCGCCAAGGATATGACATCTTCGGATTGGATGCTCTTTGCTCTCAGTGGCGTTGGCAGCGCTGCTGGCCAGCAAAAGATCGGACGCGTCTACGTGCAGCGGCTCTTGGAAAGTGGCGATATCCACGTCGCCGTTACCATTATGCTTGGTATGGGCGACCAGAATGACGCCATTGAGATTTATGTTTCTCACAGACGTTATATGGAGGCCCTCATCCTGACTTGCTTGACATTCCCCGGCGTCTGGGAGCGTCAAGCGGCCATCATCCGTAAGTGGGGTGAATGGGCTGTTCAGCATCATCAGCAACAACTGGCGATCCGATGCTTCGCTTGCACGGATCAAGAGTCCACGGAGCCGTGGAGATCACCATCTGCAGTTCAGCTCAACTTCCAGAGCATCACACCAAGCATTCCGGAAGTTCTGAGCCCGCCTCTCTCGCCCCCAGGTGTCCAGCGTGGCCCTCAACGCAGCGTTGCCAAGTCTTCTGCTTTGAAGCTGATTACCTCATTCGGCGATGCCAACCACAAAGCAAAATTTTATGCCCACAATGACGACGGTCAAACTCCCATCGCTGCTGGTGTGACACCAATTGCCGACTCGGCCATCTCACCGGGCGGATCATATGAAGCCGCGACAGCGTTTTTGCGCCCGTCTAACAACAGTCGCTTCAACACGCCCACCTCTGCCCGCCCGACGGGCTCAATTACGAGCCGTGGCCGCTTGCCATCCATTGGTGAAGCCCCCAACGACATTAATCGTGAATCGTTGGCACGTGAAGCCAGCAGGAATGCACGCGTTGGCCATTCCAGGATGGCATCTGGCGAATACGACAACATCGCAGCTGGAAACTCACTTGCCCGTGCTGCAACAGCTAGCCCCATGATGATGCGCGACCGGTTCACGCGTGTTGTGTCAGACTATCATAATGGCGAGCGACCCCCGTCCCCCGATCAAAATGTTATGGCGCGTATGCAGGAGAGTAAGAGCAATGTGCGAAACGGCTCGCGGAACCGCATTCCCGGGGGTAAACTTCTGGAGTTACAGCCTATTAATCAGCCTTCGATGAACGACCCTATCTCTCCGGAACAATCTGTCACATCATCAACTCGATTCCACTGGCCTACGAGGCGTCGTGGCCCTGGATCAGTCGCCAGCTCCATTACCTCAACCTCTAGTGCAGGTCGAAGCTACAGACACGGCCGACAGAGATGATTACATCCATAGTCTAGAAGCGGCCAAGAATTATCCGAGCCGGAACCGGAGCAGGGGTCATAGCACAGAGCGAACCAGAGAGAGCTCCAGGACTCGTCATGGAAGCCGCGAGAGACGAGACAGATCCCGAGAGCCTTCAGAGGATCGTGGACGTGCCTCCGCTCGTACTTGGTCCAAGCCGAAGCGTTCACCTACTTCACCGATTCCCATGTCTCCCGAGGACTTGGCGAATTTGACAACTCCAAAGTATTTCGACGCCGGCGCTTCGACCACTTCGAGAAGATCAACCAAGACGAAGACCAAAGGCTCGAGCCGTACATCCAGCCGTGGTAGCAATGGCCGAGCCAAAGATGCCACCATGTCGCCTATGCTCCCACGAATCCGGGGTCGTAGCCAAGGCAAAGAAGACGGCAGGCCTCGATCACCCTCGTCGCCTGTGCCTCTTTCGGCAACAGTAATGGGGCTGCAGGGCTCCGAGGACGAGGAGGACCTCAAGCGCGCTATTGAAGAACAAGAAGCCTTCAGAGCTAAACACAGTCGAAGCGTGAGCCAGGGACTAAACTCCCCTGCTGCCTCCAAGAGAGAAACTTCAGAGACTAGACGAAGGGACAATGAGGAAGCGCGGGATATCCTGCCCCCGCTCACCCACCGCTCGCGTGCTCCTTCAACTGAGCATGCAGGAGACTTGCGCCAATTCAAGGATGAAAGACTGAAGCGAAAAGAACAGGCCGCTCGTGAGCTCGAAGAGCGCCGAAAGTCGCTCGCAAAGAGAGCGCATACCCCCGGTATCGTGTACCCGGACGAGTATGCACCTTCTGGTTTCTCCGACCGCATCACCGTCGAAACTTCTGAGGCAAAGCCATTGTCCGAAGACCTCCCTCCCAGAAGCGCCACTGAACCTCCAAAGAATATGTATGCTCGAGGCGCCAGCCCCATGATTGGGCTTCCTGCTACACCCAAGGCCATGCGACTTGTGCTATCCAACGGCATGTCCAACAGCTACAACGTCCCGCCCGTCCCGTCCTTGCCGGTTCAAGAGCCGCAAGTGGAGAAGCCTGCTCCTAAAGAAGAGGCTCCCAGCCTGCTGACACTTTTGCCGTCGACTGTGTATCAGCCGCCGTCGCGCCCCATGATTCCCCGAAGCATGTCGGCCCCGATCCCGGACGACCCACCTCACTTTCGACGAAAGATGAGCACCAGCGGCATCCCTAACATTGATGCCGTTGTGCACATTGGCGAGCGTCGTCGCTCAAATGAGGAGCCCATCCCGCCTCCACCACCACCAGCTCCCATGATGCCGCCCATGCTCAAGGAGCTTCAGCACTTGGCCAAACCTCCGCCACCACCCCCTGCACCGTTGCCTCACACAAAACCGATGTTGTACGGATCTGGAGGAGCAGTCGGATCCGGAATGATTGAGATTGTGATGGATGACGAGGAGCAGCCGCCAGTAGCTGCGCCAAATGACAATATGGTACCTGTTTTGCCACCTCCAGTACCGCCGTCTTTGCGGGGCCACAACCGAGGACGTAGTGTTGGTGGCGAGGGAAGCATCTCGGGTCGCAGCCGACGGGGCTCAGAGCGCCGCAGCCGCAGCCGAAAAGACTCCCGTGCGCAGCCACCTACGTTGGAGCTATTGAGCGGCGCTGTGTATCAGCAGGCGCCTCCCCTAGCTCCGCCTCCTGTCATGTACGACCAGGACGCAATTCGATCGCCGATTGACAAGAAAGGCAAGCACATGTCGACAGGCCTACATCGCAGCGAGATGATTTAGGAGAGCTACGTTGTGATGACATGAAGTGCGCGCCGGGCCTGGAGTTTCTTTTTATGTTTGCGAATTCTGTTGGCATTCTCGACCTTCCTTGGCCGCTAGATGGCCACGACGATACCTTTTGCATTTTCTTTTTTTTCTTTTTGTCGTTTTTATTGTTTCAACAGTCTTTTGCATCTTGGGCTCACACGCCCATTTCCTTTTATTCTTTCATTCTGCTAGCTTGACGATTACGAACCGTTGGATATGCTGGAAAACATGTACATGGAGGAAGCTAGAGAGCCCCCCCCCCCGTTTTGTCGCGGGCCTTGAAAAGCAATTTGAACGGGGCGAAGGACTGGTCGGTCTTGTGTCTTTTTTTCTTATATACTCTTCTCTTTATACAAAGCTGCCTCGCGGCACCTTGTACCGGATAGTGGGGACTGAACATGATTATTTATACGAGATTGCTGTAACAAATTAATGTGCATTGTGTGTGAGATGAAGCTTGTACATGCCGACCAGAACAGTGAGGTCGCCTGGTTAGTCGGCAATCGTGAATAGGGTTACAGTTACGGAGCTACAATCTGACTCTTAGCCATCTAATCAATTTTACCGGCAGGAAAGAAATGATGACAGCTGATCAGATAATCTGATGATAATAACAAATCCAAGGCTCGCGTTGGTCTGGCAGCTGCCTCTGGCATAGAGTGCGTAGCGAACGGAGTCGGGGCAAGCGATGGTGTCCGCTCGGCCCGTGCTGCGGATATCCCCAGCCCCTTGGCGCCCAAGAGCCTTACGGCATCCGCATAACACGTACCACATCTACCGAAACATTGCAAGAAATTGTGTATTTGAAAAAGAGGACGACCGAGCTTCTGTGGAGAGTCCCGTTCTGCTGACGTTGCTCTAGATGAGGCAGGCGGACGGGGGCCAATCGTGATGATGCCACGCATCCGAGACGCTCACTTCAACGCAAGCGACTGCAATGCGGTTGACGTAATGTAAAACAGCGTCATCCACAATCACATGGCAGATGTTTGTTAATTCTGTGTTTTGTGTGCTGATTTGTTGGGCGAATGCCTTTGCTGGCATGAGAGGTTCTTGTAAGTCGTGAGCCAGAAAGACGCAGGGCAGGATTGCAGGTAATTAGCGAGCTAGAAGAAGAGAAGGATGACTTCGAAATTGAGTCACATCGGAGCCATTCTATTAGCTACTGCAATTGACTGACTTTGCAACCGCGCGCAACGACATCAGCAACCTAATACCGTGATGGCGCTGCATATGTAGCGCACGCCTCGGAAACAGCTGCTGATCAAGTTGCTTCTGTTTTTGTTGGGCTGCGTGGCCCTGTCTCCTGTTCGCCAATCAACTGTCTACGGACGTTCGGGCTGAATGTGCCAGACGACGGCTCCACAGGGCCAAAGGCGGGGGAAACGCCTCAACTTCATCACATGCCAGCCCGCCATGACGGATCCAGTACGCAGTAATGGGCTAATAAATGCTCGCTGGCTTTGGATGGCGTGGGGAAAAGGCAGCATAGCGCCGTGGGATTACCATAGCGCGCCACCCTCCTTCCTGACCCTGGGTACGGTGTCTCAGCTCTATAAATCAGTCCATCCCGACGTTGCAGAAAAACGAGTCTTGGCTGTTGGTCCCGCTTTCTGCATTGGAAAAAACGTATGTGAGAGAAGAACAAAATGGCGACCGCGACTGCTACTATCCAGCGCAATCCCAAGGACTCTATCAAGTCCACATGGCGACTCGACCCGAACAAAGATGGATGGACCATGGCGCACCACCTCTTTGGCATCCTCGACATCCACCAGTCGCACCTTGACGTTCCGACCCCCGTGCACCAGAAGAACGAGCCTGTGCCGTACCTGCCGAACTGGCAGATGAATGCCTTTGTTCTCTTCTGGGGTTCGCTGCCGCTCATCGGCCACCAGATCCTCCACAACCTGACCGGGTGGAACATGCACATCGCCGCCGCCTACGTGTACTACGGCATCGCCCTTGCCGCCTTTGGCGTCCACGAGCTGCGGATGCTACGCCGGCTCGGCCACCGCCACGGCTACCTCGACGGCGACAAGCACGGCCGCGACGGCGTGCCCGACGCCACGGTCCAAAAGGTGGCCGACTCGCTGCTGGCCGCCATCACGTTCCGCCCCGCCGTCCTGATCCTGCTCGCCTACCGCAGCAGCGCCGGCGCGCCGGCCGACGCCCTCAACTTTTACCTGCTGCCGCTGCAGATCGCGCTCTACCCCATCGTGACCGACTTTTGGTTCTACTGGTACCACCGCCTGATGCACGAGGTGCCCTTCCTCTGGAAGTTTCACCGCACCCACCACCTCACCAAGCACCCCAACGCGCTCCTGACCATCTTTGCCGACACGGAGCAGGAGATTTTCGACATTGCCGTCATCCCCTGCCTGGCCTTCTTCACGATGAAGGCCATCGGCCTCGAGCTCAACTTTTACTCCTTCTGGATGAGCCACGTGTACGTCTGGTTCACCGAGCTGCTCGGCCACTCGGGCCTGCGCGTGCACCTTTACGCCGCGTCGCCCATCTCCGGCCTGCTCAGCTATTTCGGCGCCGAGCTCGCCCTTGAGGACCACGACCTGCACCACCGCACCGGCTGGAAGAACAGCCACAACTACGGCAAGCAGTCGCGCGTGTGGGATAAAGTGTTTGGCACCTGTACGGAGCGTATTGAGTGCAAGGAGAGCAATGTAAATTACGATGATATTGCTTCGTTTCCATTCTTTTAAGCGGGTCTTCCCGGAAGAAGCTGTGCGCAACGTACTTTGAGGATGAGGGCATGGTTGCCAAATTTTGGAATTGTTTAGCGGCTGCATTGTTTAATAAATGATCTAATGTCTTTTTTAAAAAAAAATTATCTACAAGAAATATATTACAGAATGGGCATTTGTGCAAGACGCCAAAATGTATGTCACTAATATTGTGTGTTGCGGTAGTTATGTTGTAATTGTCATGACTCAACGCGCCGCATCGATAATAAATAACAAATACAAATTGGGAACAGCGACCGTGGCATTGGGTAGGTCTGGATTTTCCTTTTAAGATTTTACTTGTATACTTTAATAGTCACCATTAATGTTTAACCTCCCATTGCTGGAGGTCAGCAATCGCTAGCAGCAGGTTATTACCAACGTGCCTCTGTTCAGGTCTCAGCGTTGCGCTTCCGCCTACCCTGTTGTGCGGTACTGTGGCCCAGGAGCAGGCTTCAAAGGATGGCCAGGGTTTGTAATATACTCCATTTTCTCCAATAGAAGTGATAAGTAGCTGTTCATGCTTGCTTTCAAACAGCAACTACTTGCAACAGCCAACTTTCAACCTTTACTGACTTCGTACTCTCTACCGAGTCAGGGAAACCCGGTTACCGCCCGTGCCTTTGCCCAGCCAAGGATATGATTGAACCCACTGAAACTGCCAGTTTTGGCCGAACGTCGGCCCCACCAGAACCGCCTTGGTCCACCACAACCCACACGCAAATTCTTCAAATTTTCCCACATCTTCCTACCCAAAGCCAAATAGATGCAAATAACTCTCTCGGTCGCCAACCAAGTATCCACCAGGTAATACAGCTTCCTGTGCCTGGTTAGCTCAATCGGTAGAGCGTGAGACTCTTAAAAGCAAGAAACGATCCACAGTTTCGAGCGAGAGGTCACCATCTCAAGGCTGCGGGTTCGACCCCCGCATCGGGCTTTTCCTATACAATTTCGATTGAACCAAGGGTAGCATTACCCGGATGCTTTCTTTTTGCGTCTCAATGTTATTTTTGCTCTCTGCTGCAAGTTGTCGGATTGTCCTTTGCGCTATGTTTGCCTGTAAAAGCGGCGGCGAAGTTGTAGCATCGCTCGAGTCCACTGTTTGGCAGCTCTTTGCTGATTGCCCGTCGAATGCTGGTAATTACATCTGGCTTGTCAACTTCATTCATCTGCCTGTTCTTTGAACCTTCTTTCGGACAGGCCTTGTTTCAAAAATGCTGAAAAATTTGCGCCCATGTTAAAGAATCATGGCCGACCGCCGAGCTTCACAACGTCACGATTTTCCTCTGCCAAGGACCGACTTTCCAAAATTTGCATCGCGGACAAACTACTGATCAGCACAGCAGGCCTCTCGTCTATTACTCTAAAAGCACAAATTTTCATAGCCGGTAGATACTGCAATAGGTACTAGCCGGTAACAAGAGAAAGTCGCCACAAATAATAACTCATTTCCACGTGGAGCGCAGCGGTGTTGCCTGTAAGCAGACCTCGCCCTGTATTCTAGCGTGGTACACTACGGACAACGCTTTACTTGAACAATACTTGACTAAACATAGAGGAAGAAAGAGCAATCAAGTGACGTATTTCAAACTCTCTAGGCCGGATTTTCATTTTCATTCTCATCGCAGACTAATCTGAAGCTGATTGCGGGTTCTATTGCCGTCGCCTCGTTCGCTTCGGTCGCTGCAGGGTTGACAATAAGGAAACCATACTCGTGCGGATCAAGGCTCCACGTTCAGCTCGGCGACATCTTAAGATGGAAAACACAGTATTTCCGAACCCCAGTAATTCCCAACGCAAGCTGACGATGAGCCTATGAAGACGGGAAAACGTTGCGTTGCCAAGACGCCAATTACAGCGCTTACAGGCCCTCGCGCTCAGCTTGATGAGCTGTCGGTAAAGATTTGGTAGCTAATGTGGCGTGAAAGGCATGCTCAACACAGGGAGGTTCCCTCTTTCGGTGAAATTGGCCCATCTTTAAACGATGGGGAATGAAAACTCACAGCTCTGTTGCTTAAGCCGCCGAAATACAAATATCAGAGTGTTCGCTGCCAGGTGGTTCATAGAGCCATCCTAGTTGCAGAAACCTGCATTACAAACGACATCTTTTCTTGTTGATTCTACGAGACTACTTGGAACATACGCCAGCTCAATCATGTATATTCAAGGCGCCTTGGCTTTGGGGCTCTTACCCCAGCTAATTGCTGGGTACAGCATTGGCAGTCGAGGGATTGACTGCAGCTATGCGCAGACAATCTCGGGCGGCGAGACCTGCGAACACTTTGTCGCCGAATGGGGAATCAATGTCGACGAGTTCAAGAATCTGAACCCAGGGGTTAACTGCGGCAAGATGGCTGCCGGCAGGTATTGCGTTCTCGGAACCATCACTGATGACCCTACCTCGACATCTACTTCCACCATCCCGTCATCCACTACTACTTCCACCTCTACCACAACCCAAACTCCTACACAGACTTGCTATCCTGATCCTCCCGAGAACATTCAGCCCGGTGCTGTCTGTGGGTGCGACAAATGGCACCTAGTCAAGGCCGGAACTACATGCGACGCAATCATTGAGTACGAAAAGATCAACAGCAGCGACTTTTTCAAATGGAATCCCGATGTTGGTGGAGAAGCCTGCACCGGCCTTTGGAAAGACTACCAGGTCTGCGTTCACGGCCCTGGCGCAACAAAACCTACGTCGACCTCCAAGAAGCCTGAGCCTACCTGCCACCCGAAGAGCGCTCCCACACCCATCCAGCCCGGTGCCACTTGCAAGTGCGACAAATGGCACGAGGTCAAGGACGGCAAGACGACTTGCGATTCCATAGTCAAGTATGAGAATATCTACGCCGAAGACTTTTACAAATGGAACCCCAAGATTGGCGGCAAGGACTGCACTGGTCTGTGGAAGGGTTACTACGTTTGTGTCCACATCCCAGGAGCCAAGCGCCCGCCCACGCAGCCTCCGTGCCACCCCAATGCGCCCAAGAATGTGCAGCCCGGTGCTACATGCCAATGCAAGAAGTGGCACCTGGTCAAGGACGCCAAGTCGACTTGCGACGCCATCATCAAGTACGAGCATATCAAGGCTGCCGACTTTTACAAGTGGAACCCCAAGGTCGGAGGCAAGAAGTGTGATGGTTTGTGGAAGGGATACAATGTCTGTGTCGGTGTTTGAACGAGAACGAGAAGGGAACGTATCCTCTAATTTTTGAGGACTCTAAAATGAAAGATATTCCGCGAAATGAATGTACGAGAATGGCCAGCTGGCAACTCGTTGTCATAAATAAGACAGCGCCCCATTGGTGGACCCGGCAATCCTTGGGGCTACAATGATATAGTAGCCGCGCAGTTTTTTATTACATTAAGAAGAAAATTTGAGCTTCATTTGATCAAGATAAAATACCGTGTTACACTTCTGTTACATCTCATTTGCAAAAAGATCGCGTCAACCGCAGCAGACCTTCCCACCATTCTTAATAGGCTGGCGGCGATATTAAATTCTTGATAAAAGTGCGAAATCGACCGGTAGAAGCGCCAGCGCTACTATGGCTCGTACGACGTGAGATGGAGTTTGTCACTTCGCAGCTGCCCGTCGACGGGTGGCGAGTGGTCATCATCCGGTTCGTCCGATCTGGTGTCCAGTTAACTTGGAGCCAGGGAAGCAGTCCCCCGTTGTTATGCTGTATTTACGATGCGCATTGTTGATCTTGGCTTTTTCAAGCATGGCTTGATACTTTTCTTTCGCGACTTTGGACGTGGAGGGCATATTGAGCCGCGAATTCTTATTGTATTGTATTTCAGTATTGGTGATGTTTTGTTATGGCATCGCTTCTCACCAGGACAATCCGAGCTGAATACTTCAAGTGCGGGGATTGAACTGCCGACTGCCGATCCACGCTACGACATTTTGAGTTGCCTCGTGATCGAAGAACCCCGCGTGCGTAGCTGTCAAATCAAAGCTAATGCTAAGAAGTATCCATTCTTTTGCTGCAGGTAAATTGTTGTATTTAGGCATTCCGGTGTTTGAATGGCCTTGCACAGCTGCAATCTAGGTCGAGTGCACCGAAAGCTCGGAGGCTTGATGCTTGGCTTCCATTGTCTCGGCGTTGCCAGAGGGCAGCCGCGATTTACAGCTTAGATCGCTTCTCTTTCTTGTCTGCTGCCCAGTCAGTATGTGTTCGCGCAATACCTGACGCAAGTGCTACATACCGTTCAGCTCTTGAATTTTCTTCATAAACCGTGCAGTTGGTGCACCTTCCACTTGTCTCTCGTTCAACGCATCAGTAGCATCGTACGCGGCTAGCAGTCTCTCACTCCGAAGAGGCGCAGTGGCAAGTCTCTTTGCAATCAACATGCTCTTGGGGTCGTTGTCGACCAGCTGCTTCTCGAGAAATTTCACGACATGCGAAAGGAATCCCTCGGTGGGATAAATCTCGCTGACTGTACCCCACGAGTGCAGCTGTTCTACTGTGACTTTTTTGCCGTATATGAGAATATCGTTCGCGCGATGGATGCCGATCGTGTGCGCCAGCGTGCGGATGGAGCCGTTTTCGGGGACGAGCGCGAGCGAGGAGAATGGCGTCTGCACATAGCAAGAGTCGGACGCAAAAACCGTATCTGCAAGTCCGAGGAACCAGGCTGCGCCGCCGCCGACCGCAGGTCCGTTGAAGCCCAGAACAAAAATCTTGCTGTGGTCGATGATTGTGCGGACGAGCTCGATACCTGCATGCGGTCAGTAAAGGCCAGCTGCGCGTTCAAATGTGCGCAAAACGGCACCAACATACAAGCAAATAAGTGATGTGAGTGTGCAATCTTGGCATCCGCTTCAGTCTCGAAAGGGCCGAATGGAAAGGTGTCGTCGTCTAAACCGATCGATACCGTCAGCAGCTATTCTGGCCATCTTCATGTGATGCGCTGCGCTGTACTCTTCATGTCCCAGCCGGCGGAGAAGAATCTGCCCTCGCCTGTCAAAACTGTAAAAATCGTATCGGGATGCTCATTTAGCTCTCGAAAGGCATTGATCATCTCCGGGAGCATTCGGTCGCCAAAGGCGTTCAGGAATTTCGGCCGGTTCAGCTGGTTTCGTTAGTAGCCGAGCTTCGAAGCGTTTGGGTCTTGATAAAGCTCGACCTTGATGATGCCAATCTGCCCAGAAACCTCCACAATAATGTCCTTGTAATCGGTGGTAACCATGGCGCCGCGATAATCGCAATTGCGACTTGGATTTGTGAGATGGCAGGAGGGGAGGGCGGGCGACGCGTTGGAGGACCGGCGTGATTGTTTTTTACCCCAGAAACGGTCGCACGGCTGCACCTAAATAGCCGAACCGCGGCTGCCGTAGTGAACTATCTGCTCCGCTCCGGCGGGCTCAACCTGCGCCGGCATGCGCTTACATCGTGTGATTGCATCGGAGGCTAAAAATACACCTTTGAACTCAGTTGTTGGTTCAAAAAGTACTCAATGCGCATCTCTCGCAACGATGCTGATGCGCCCGTACCCGATCGGCACCCAACATGGCCAATATCGAAGCACCCCGGCGTGCGCAACGAGATGGTGGGAGTGCTAGTGGCTTGGGCTGGTCTAGAATCCGGGGTAGTTTCGGCATCGAGACTCAGGAGACACGACACCAATACCAGCCGTGACGGTGCACCTGACCCGGGCTGCGTTATCGGACATGAAGCGCGGATTGGTGATAGTTGGATGTGCGGGGTGATGACCAGTAGGCGCCCTACGTCTCAGACTGCTCCCAACTTATAAAATAGGGCTCCCAACAGCCTGCGCACACTGGCGCCAGTGCTGGGCAGCTCCCATAAAGCTGCTTTTTGCGAATTCACTCTGCGCTTTGTAACTAAAAATCTTCCTGGAATTATTTCCAATGTCTGCTGAATACGATGTTGCCGTCGTCGGCCTAGGCGCCCTGGGAAGTGCCGCCGCTTATCACGCTGCTCGCAAAGGTGCCAAAGTAATCGGCTTTGAACAATTCGAGCTCGGGCATGTGCGCGGTGCTTCTCACGACACATCACGAATCATCAGAACTTCATACGAAGCCCCCCAGTACGTCGCGCTGGCGAAATCTGCATATAAAGACTGGGCTGCTTTGGAGGAGGCTGCGGGGCAGAAACTGACGAACATCACGGGAGGGCTGGTTTTCCTACCTGAAGGAGGGCCTCTTTCTGCAGAGTCATTCTCCACGAGCCTTGACCAAAATGATATCCCATATGAGCTACTTACGTCGGACGAGGTGGGCAAGAGATGGCCACAGTATAGCATCGCCAGTACTGTCAAGGTTGTCTATACCCCGGACTCCGGTATCGTTCATGCGGCCAAAGCTGTAATGGCCATGCAGCACCTGGCACGCGTACATGGTGCACAGCTGAAAGAGCTTACGCCAGTTACCTCAATTACGCCACAAGAAGAACTTATTACGATCGAGACGCCAAACGGCACCTTTTCTGCCAAGAAGATTATTCTAGCGACGGACGCTTGGACGAATGAGCTGATCGCCCCGCTGGGTGTCGAGATCCCCCTTCAAATTTCGCAGGAGCAAGTTACCTACTTCAAGCCCGCAGATGTCGCCGCCTTTGAATCGAGCCGATTTCCCGTGTGGATATGGCATGCGGACCCGTGCTTCTACGGGTTTCCCGTCTACGGAGAACCCACCTTTAAGGTTGGCCAAGACTGTGCCATGAACTTGATGACACCCAAAGAACGCACCTTTGTTCATTCTCCAAAATTGCTCGACGATTTATGCTCCTTCCTCAAAGGTTTCATTCCCGATGAAGCACGGGAACCGCTACGCACAGTGACCTGTCAGTATACCATTACACCAGACAGGCAGTTTATCCTCAGTGCTCTGAACAGGCACCCAAATGTCATTCTGGGCCTCGGAGCGGCTCATGCTTTCAAGTTTGCACCTGCGATTGGTAGAAATCTGGCTGAACTTGCCATGGAAGGAAACAGTACTGACGATCTGTCCAAATTTGGTGTGCCAGGTGGCGTCGGCAACGACTGAACAGCCATTTCATTATATACCGGGCTACATGCAATATCAGATTCTGATCAACCAGATATAACAACAGTTTCACTGCGATACTCTCTGTTTCGTTTAAAGTTTTTGTGATGAAACGATGTACTTGCCATGTGAACCACTGCCCACGGACGTCTTCGGGCACGGAGCTAGAACTGGGTACCGGACCATGAGTTTCCGGGCTCGACGGGGCCGCGTGTTGTATTCCGCGATTTCCGCCGTATGGTTGAGAATATTAACAAAGTGTTCTCTGTTGTCGTCTCGAGTAAAATGACTTGGAAACGGGCTGCGAGAATGTGGCACAGGAAATGAACGGAAACCCGGGAAACAAAGAAGGGAAATACTACAAAGAAAGAATAACGGGGACTAGGTAAAACGGCAAGAATAACAAAGCCTTCAGGTTAAATCGACCCAGATACAATGCACGGGGGAACAATTGCGTACAAGTGGCGCTTTTTCGCAATTCCGTCATCGGAAACAGTAATCGGCCTTTACCCCGCGTCAATTGGCAGAGCATGTATACAGCCACCTAGCCACTCACCCAAAACTTATTGTCTAGCCGACTGCAACATCATGAGCTTTTGGTTCGCAGCTGCCCAACGTCCCATAAATTGCGCTGATTTATCCTTTTATATTCCATTCTTTCCTCCTTTTTAGTTCCATCTCTCTAATCATCGGGACCAGAAAAGTTGCGGTGCTCAATCATGGTCCAACCATCCCTCGGTGCGATCGTCAGCTCCGCTTTGCTGGGCTCCATTAGTGGTTTCGGTCCAGCTTCAAGCGAGCCGCCAGTCGCAAATCTGACAGACATTGGGCAGTACCGAGCGGTGCAAATATCTGAAAGTATAAGTGGCTTCGCTTTGCCACGCCATGTTGACGCTTGGCTAGGCGTCGAATATGCTCTCCAACCAGTCGGCGACCGCCGATTCAAACCTGTGGAAGAGCCGCCGGAACGTTTCGATGGTATCCAGGAGGCCAGCAGTTTTGGGCCGATCTGTACACAAGATAAGACCTATCCATATGCAGACGAACAAGCAGAGTCTTGTCTCAATTTCAATGTTTATCGGCCTGCAGGCATACCGATGACGGAAAAGCTCCCGACACTGGTGTGGATTCACGGCGGAGCGTTCTCACTGTACTCAGGCCGCACTATGGACGGTGGTTCATTCGTCGCCTCATCCGAGCAGCCCCTCGTTGTTATTTCATTCAATTATCGACTGAATTCACTGGGATTCCTGCCTAGTGGTCTTTTTGAGAGACTCGGGCTGCTGAACCTTGGGCTACGAGATCAGCACTTTTTCCTTGAATTTTTACAGACTCATCTACACTCTTTCGGCGGCGACCCTGATCAGATCACACTTGGGGGTCTATCTGCAGGCTCACACTCAGCGGCATTCGAATACTTCCACAATTACGGGGACGATGAAGGTGCACCATTGTTTGCGCGTGTATTATTACAGTCAGGAGCAATCACAGCGCGAGCATTTCCGGACATTGAGTATCCTCGCTATGAGAGCGACTTCCGCGAGTTAATGCGCCACATTGGCTGCAGTACCGAAGATAGCGATGAGGAGCAGATAGACTGCTTGCGCTCTGCACCAATTAGCGAAATAGAAGCAATCAGCTCCAAGCTGTACGCAGAGGCCGAGAGCAATCTAAATTGGCCGTGGCAGCCGGTCCTAGGCGGGCCACGCCTGGAGCGGCCTGGCTCCCAATGCTACCGGGATGGGAATTTCCACCACTTACCGATCATCACAACTCATACGTCTGATGAAGGAAAGTATTACACTCCTGGCCATCTTGAGACAAATGACGACTTCATCCGATTTTGGCAGAATTTGAGCCCCAATCTCAATGTAACGGACTTGGCAATATTGAACGAGCTATATCCAGATCCAGCGGCGCATCCAGATTCGATATGGGCACAATCACCAAACAGTACTCAGTACAATCGAGTATCTGGGTCCTGGTCAGACATGGCATACATCTGTCCAAGCCGCGAAACGGCGTCTCGTACCTCGAGCAAGGGAGTTCCTACCTGGAGGCTTCGATTCAACACGCCTGGCCATCCTCTTGAAGCCTACTCTTGGAAGGGAATACCGCACGCCTCTGACGCGGTTTATATTTGGAATGAGCCAAATGTACCGTTTCCCGAAACTGCGCGGATGTACCACGCCTACATGGCAAGTTTTGTAGCGGCAGGGGACCCTAATAAATTCCGCGTGGAGGGATCCCCGGAATGGCTACAATACAAAGCAACCGACAGAATTGAAAATGGCTGCCCAAAGCAGCTCTTAGTCAATCCAGGCAACTTGAGGACAGAATGCGACAACGCCAGAGTCCGTCAGTGTGAGTTTTGGAACGACTCTGAGCGCGCTCGAAGGCTTAACAAATAGAGCGCTGTGGCGCGACATGACTCGAGGTGAATACACGTGAGAGACTTTTATTGTGAACAAACCATTTTATTAGTTTAATACAAGTTGCTTTTCCAATTCGCATATAAGCTTTGGCCTGCAGTGTCCAGATAACCTGAGATGCCGGCTTCGGCGACGGCTAGCGCTGGCTTTGTGGGGGAGCGACCCCCATATCTGCGCAGTTCTCCGCATTGCGGCGTTCTACCCAGTCCAGTAGACATAGCTGTTACCAATATTAAAGGCCAAGTCGCGCCAACTAACGAATTGTTGATGAGCGCATACCCAAGCTTTCAACATCGTTGCATCATCACTTTCAGAAAGCCAAGACACGAAGAATGGCCAGAAAGTTATCGGTATCAGAAGTGCGCAAGCACAGCAACCCGAAAAGTTGTTGGATTGTGGTCGACGGTCGTGTGTATGACATGACGAGCTTCGCGCCAACGCATCCGGGCGGCGCGGAAAGTACGGGCAGCCCAGAAAACCTGCGCAGCGCTTGCGTGATTGCTAATATGCCTATAGTCATCTACCGTCATGCCGGAACAGATGCCTCTGATGAATACAATGCAGTGCACGCGCCATCTTTAATTTCAAGAACGTTGGATGAGCAACAACAGCTCGGACAACTCGATCAATCTACAGCTCCCGAAGACTGGAAGAAGAGCGCACCTCAGAGCCCCGCAACCAATTCTGCTCAAGGCAAAATGCCCTTGTCTAGAATTATCAATCTTCATGACTTTGAAGCCTCTGCGAAGCGGTCATTTAGTAAGAAGTCATGGGCCTACGTAAACAGCGCATCCAACGACAACATCACAAAGGACGGGAATATTGATATGCTGAAAAGGATTTGGTTTCGTCCAGCTGTGATGCGAAATGTTGAGACTGTCAAAACAGCAACATCTGTCTTTGGGTGCAAACTGGACATCCCTGTCTACATTTCGGCGGTCGGCACAGTCCGAGCAGCTGGCCCAGAAGGTGAATTGGCCTTTGCAAAAGGCGCCGCCTCATCAGGTATCATTCATTGCATATCTACATCGGCATCCTATCCTCATGATGAAATCCTCGAGGCGACCCCCCAACGTGCCTGGTTCCAGCTATACGTCAATAAAGATCGCAGAAAGACAGAAGAGCTGCTGAGGCAACTTCAGGACTCTGGCAAGGTGAAAGCGCTCTTTGTAACGGTGGACCTGCCTGTCGTCTCCAAGCGTGAGGACGATGAGCGCGCAGACCAGGGCCCGATCGACGGACTCGGCGTGCCGGACGGCAAGGGCGCTGGGCTTGCGCGACAATCTGCGCAATTCATTGACCCCCAGCTGTCATGGGGCGATATCCCGTGGATCAGGAAATTCACAGACCTTCCCATCATAGTAAAGGGCATCCAGCGGTGGGAAGATGCACAGCTGGCGATTCAATATGGTTGTGAGGGGATTGTAGTGAGCAACCACGGCGGCAGAGCCGCTGATACGGCGCAGCCAGCGATCGTCTCACTACTCGAACTGCACAAGAATCTACCAGAGGCCTTTGACAAGCTCACCGTCTTGATCGACGGCGGCTTCAGACGAGGATCAGATG
The DNA here is from genome assembly GCA_029218145.1 of Aphanocladium album. Lineage (NCBI taxonomy): Eukaryota > Fungi > Ascomycota > Sordariomycetes > Hypocreales > Aphanocladium > Aphanocladium album. The sequence continues at coordinate 31,312 of JARDXD010000027.1, forward strand.
TTGTCAAAGCGATTTGTCTCGGCGCCTCAGCAGTAGGCCTCGGCAGATCCTTTACTTATTCTGTCAATTACGGAGCGGACGGCGTGGTGCACGCCACTAATTGTGAGTATACTAGCTGCGGGTGTGAAGTGCGCCAAGATCGTAACTAATATGCCATCCAGTATTGCGCGAAGAAATCGAAACAGCGATGAGGCTATGTGGCATAACAGATTTGATTGCTGACGCAAGCCCCCGCTATCTCAACACAAAGCCGGTGGATGGATATGTAGCGGATCGTGAGCATGAATACTTGCGGGAACCAAAAAAGAGAGTGTCTAAGATATAGTAGTACTGGTACGTTTGGGCCTTGCTACTTTCGCTGTTTGCTCGTTTTATGTCCCAAACCTTCAGTGTGCCAACTATGACAAGTTTTTGGGTCGGCCTGGAGATGTTGGGAAATTAGCCGCGGTAGCCGGCGTACAACATGGTGAGCCTGATGGATCTTACCTATGGGGTGAAACCTCGAATTCCCTGCTTTCACTCATTTCGCTCCGATTTTCCTCTTGCAGTTGCTTCCTTGTGATGAAACCATGCCGCTCCGACGAAGGTCAATTTTGAACAAACCAGACCATTTGCACCTGCCAAACCCTCAGTCAGCCTCGGTTGATGACAGTGGCCCGCAGTGGAAGCTCCGGAGTAACAATTTATTTCAGCCCTTGTCTTTGCAGTTGCTCGCCCCATGCCTCCCACCATCAGCGAATCCTATCGTTTTCCTTCCTTTTTTTGCTACATGAGCATCCAGCCAACCAGCAAGCGGTGTATAGTTACGAGTCAAATTCAGCATGCGAAGCTGCAGGTGCTCGCGCACACGCTAAACCTCAAGCGTGGTAGCCGTGCCCACCAAGCTGTTGACAACTTCAACGGTCGCCCGACAAATCTGCTATGCCAATCGTCGGCCGATCCATCATAAACTCCCGTTGGCGATTCACGGACTACAAGCAAGGCTGCAGACCAATCTACAGACGGGTGATGGACCATGCCCCTTCTGCTCGGGGATATGTCCCATGGCGTGGGTGGGGGCTAAGATGTGGACTGCTTCGGCACTTCAGAGCTCGGCAGTTCAGGTATCAAACTGTGGAAACTTGGAGTCAGAGAAATCGCCCCGGGCTGATTGAAAGGTGGATGAAACAGTTGAGTAATGACAGCGAGAATCAAATTCCACAGAATCCGACTGGGCCGCCGCCGCATCTCGACCACGCTTGTCATGCCTTTCCAAGACGCAGGTTGCATCACCGTACCAGTAGGCCGTCCAGTCCCACAATTTATAGAGTGCAGCCCGAAAACTGTAAAAGGGGTTTTCATATGATCACGGCCAGCAAATACTTTTTGGTGTACTTTGTTAACCGAGTTGGGTACTGCAGCTGTCATAGAGCGCCGCTCGGGGATGGCCTAACCCAAACTGAAGCTGAGCCGGGGGTGATGGCGCCGCCTCCAAGCCATCGTATTCAGCAAGAGCAGAACCGTACGGTCGGTACCTCCAATGATCCCAGAAATTGGTTACAGTGTGGCTTGATTACTGAGACATGTGTAGAAAAAGGAATATTGACGGCAGTCTCCATTACAAAACTTGGCCTAGCCACGTTGCCGCGCATCTTTTTAGTGTCCATTGGCGTGGTGCCCGTGGTAACTACTCCATCCACACCACTGCACTTGCCCCCTCACGCCGGATGTACACCATAAGAGAAGGGGGGAGCGCAAAAACGCCCTTAATTTCATACAGAGTTTTGGAAATTAGTGCAGCTTCCTCTTCCATGCTATTCGCTTCAATACAGGACGTACCATAGCTCGAGACAGCGACACCATGGCTATCTCTAATACAGATAAACCCGTCGTCATAATAATCGGGGCGGGACTGACGGGGCTCCTTGCAGCACAGGGGTTAAAGCAGGTGAGACCGCCCGAAGACGACGATGTATTCTTGTGCGCCTAACAAGCTCAGAATGGTTTTAGAGCGATTGTGTTTGAGAGAGAGGAAGCCATCGATGCGCGACCGCGCGAGTGGACGATGCTTGTGCACTGGGCCATGCCCATCTTTCAGCGCCTGGTGCCGAAAGATATCCTGAAAGATTTGAATGGTGCACTCTGCAATCCATATCTTCACTTCAATGCAGAAACCGAGAGTCTTCCCTGTTACAACGGTATCACTGGCAATCTTCTATTCAGCAGTCCTACGCCGGGCGCCAGGCGGGTTAGCCGGAGACGCTTGCGTGCCCTGCTTGCCCGGGGTATTGATATACGATGGAACATGGTTTTAAAAAGCATTTCGAAAGCAGGAACCGGGCTGAAAGCAGAGTTTGAAGATGGCCAGACCATTGAAGCCGACTATCTACTGGGAGCCGACGGCACATCGTCGAAAGTGCGAGAGATAGTCCTTGGAGCGGACAAAGCACAACCAAAAGGTTCCGGATTTCTATTTGCCACCGGCCTCAACGAGTATCGAGACGTGGAAAAGACCGAGGCTATTGTGAACAAGCATCCAGTGGCAGCACTTATGATGGGGACCAGCTCTGTGGGCGGCATTGGCGGTACGTCGACCCATGCCTTTCCTTCGCTTTCCAAATTTTTATCATGGCATTTCGCATTTGTAAAAGTGCTTGGCTAACGCTCATCTGCTGGGGCATCTAGTTCTTTCTGTTGACGAGCTCAGCGATAAGTCCACATGGAGTACATTCTGGGTTAAAATCTGGCGTGGCGAACCTGTTGATCTTAGAGGGCAAGAGGCGCTGGAGTATCTTAAAACAGAAACAGCGCCGCTGCGAGACGAGTTCCAATCCGCGATAGATTGGACTCGGGGCGATTCCTACGTCGGCATAAACGAGATGAAGTATTGGGTTCCGGTTCCCTGGGAAAACTATGGCGGCCGTGTTACACTCGCAGGAGACGCCGCTCATCCAATGCTTATTTGTGAGTTATACGCTGCCGCCTTGAGCATATAACTCTAACTTCGGAACAGATCGTGGCCAAGGCTTTCAACATTCGATCACAGACGTAGATAATTATGTCAATGCACTCTTGCAGCTGCATACCGCTGAGGGTGACAATGTGACACGGGAGGACGTTATGAGTGCATACGATGACGAGGTGGTGAAAAGAGGCGCCGATGCTGTGGAACAATCACTGTGCGAAGCGGAAAAGTCGCTGGATATTGATACAGTGAAACAAATGCTCATGGCGACCAGGGGTCACGGAAAATAAGAATGATGGGGGGGGGGGCTCTGGCGTACTAAATACCCGCATGTAGTAAGCCAGGTAAAATGGCACAAACCGCAAGCCACAGCGGTTTCATAAGACACGTTGTTGACAAGTAACTAATAGAAACCCAGTTCAATGAATGCAGCAAGGACTACAGTTTTGTCACGCAGGGCAGTTTCTAGTTATAGAGGTAATTGGTTGATTGGTTGAAACTAGTACTATGGGCGCTTATACGCCTAGAGACACCCTAAGGGGGTGGCTCTCTTAATTTATAGATAAATGTAGATAGAGTAACACCTTTTATGGGATGGTGCCCCTAGTGCAGTCATAGCCTATACCTGTACGT